>CAJVCO010000325.1:7500-15000 GCA_910595825.1 Philhelius pedissequus
CGTACTATTTAACTCTCTATTCAGAGTTCTTTTCAACTTTCCCTCACGGTACTTGTTTACTATCGGTCTCATGGTTATATTTAGTTTTAGATGGAGTTTACCACCCACTTAGTGCTGCACTATCAAGCAACACGACTCTTTGGAAACACCTTCTAGTAATCATTAACGTTATACGGGCCTGGCACCCTCTATGGGTAAATGGCCTCATTTAAGAAGGACTTAAATCATTAATTTCTCATACTAGATTATAGATGTTCCATACACTGCATCCCATATTTGCCATAAAGACAAAATGGCTTAGTGCTGAACTGATTTCTTTTCGCTCGCCGCTACTAAGAAAATCCTTGTTAGTTTCTTCTCCTTCCCTCATTAATATGCTTAAATTCAGGGAGTTATCTCATATGAGTTGAGGTTGTTTAATATTTTTGTCTTTGCTTTTTATTTTATATACTCTGTTAAAATATTTTTTGCTTGAACCTGCTTTCAGCTATATTATCAATGTAAGGGATTTTGTTTGTTTTGTATATTTTTCTTATTATTATTATACACTAACATCCTCTTAAAATATAGATAATATAAAATACTTTAGATTCAAATATTTTGAGGTATATATTATAAATTAATATTATGAAGTTATTTTTATAAAATATTACTCCAATAATATAACATGCGCTTAATATTTTTTTTTTATAAAAAAAAAATATTAAGCAGTTTATTTAGCATAGTCTTACAACCCTCAACCATATGTAGTCCAAGCAGCACCTTCAAAAATTAATTTAAAAGTACATAACAGCATGGACTGCGATATGCGTTCAAAATGTCGATGTTCATGTGTCCTGCAGTTCACACGATGACGCACAGTTTGCTGCGTTCTTCATCGACCCATGAGCCAAGTGATCCACCGCTTAGAGTAATAATTTTTTTTGTTTTTTTATCAAGTCAATTTTATTTATGAAAAGAAATAAATTTATATATCTTTTTATGTTTATTAAAATGCTTTATAACCTTGCGAATGTCCAATTCAAAAGAATCGTTTACTTAATAATAAGTACAAAGTTTTATAGCATATTTTAACGTCACTATTTAGATGACGATGGGTATTTAGCTACTTACGTCACTATTTAGATGACGATGGGTATTTAGCAACTTTTGTTTGTTATTTTTTTGTTTGTTTGTTTTATTTTAGAAAAATCACGTTAATGATCCTTCCGCAGGTTCACCTACGGAAACCTTGTTACGACTTTTACTTCCTCTAAACCATCAAGTTTGGTCAACTTCTGCGAAACAACCGTAACACGTTAGCGTCACAGTGATCACGTCCGGAGACCTCACTAAATAATTCAATCAGTAGTAGCGACGGGCGGTGTGTACAAAGGGCAGGGACTTAATCAATACGAGTTAATGACTCGCACTTACTAGGAATTCCAAGTTCATGTGAACAGTTTCAGTTCACAATCCCAAGCATGAAAGTGGTTCAGCGGTTTACCCGGACCTCTCGGTCTAGGAAATACACGTTGATACTTTCATTGTAGCGCGCGTGCAGCCCAGGACATCTAAGGGCATTCCAGACCTGTTATTGCTCAATCTCATTATTGCTAGACGCAATTTGTCCATTTAAGAAGCTGGTGTCCTTATAATGGGACAAACAAACAGGTACGGCTCCACTAACATAAACACATCCAAACACTTATATATTTTACTATATTCATGAATGAAGGCTATGAAAGCTTCAACACCATAATCCTGAAAGCATCTATTTAATATATTTGAGTCTCGTTCGTTATCGGAATTAACCAGACAAATCACTCCACGAACTAAGAACGGCCATGCACCACCACCCATAAATTCGAGAAAGAGCTATCAATCTGTCTTACACGCTTATGTTCGGACCTGGTAAGTTTTCCCGTGTTGAGTCAAATTAAGCCGCAGGCTCCACTCCTGGTGGTGCCCTTCCGTCAATTCCTTTAAGTTTCAGCTTTGCAACCATACTTCCCCCGGAGCCCAAAAGCTTTGGTTTCCCGGGAAGCGACTGAGAGAGCCATAGTAGTAGCTACACCCAATTGCTAGCTGGCATCGTTTATGGTTAGAACTAGGGCGGTATCTGATCGCCTTCGAACCTCTAACTTTCGTTCTTGATTAATGAAAACATCTTTGGCAAATGCTTTCGCTTAAGTTAGTCTTACGACGGTCCAAGAATTTCACCTCTCGCGTCGTAATACTAATGCCCCCAAACTGCTTCTATTTATCATTACCTCTTGATCTAAAAACCAATGAAAGTAGATCAGAAGTCTTATTTCATTATTCCATGCACAGAATATTCAGGCATTTGGAGCCTGCTTTAAGCACTCTAATTTGTTCAAAGTAATTGTACCGGCCCACATCAGCACTCGGTAAAGAGCACCGAAGTAGGTTTAAATAGGAGGTATATATAACAATACATAAGTACCATTAATATATTAGAACTCCACCGGTAATACGCTTACATACATAAGGTAATGTACAATCCACAATTGTAGTTGTACTACCCGTATGAAGCACAAATTCAACTACGAACGTTTTAACCGCAACAACTTTAATATATGCTATTGGAGCTGGAATTACCGCAGCTGCTGGCACCAGACTTGCCCTCCAATAGGTCCTTGTTAAAGGATTTAAAGTGTACTCATTCCAATTACAGGGCCTCGGATATGAGTCCTGTATTGTTATTTTTCGTCACTACCTCCCCGAACTGGGAGTGGGTAATTTACGCGCCTGCTGCCTTCCTTAGATGTGGTAGCCGTTTCTCAGGCTCCCTCTCCGGAATCGAACCCTGATTCCCCGTTACCCGTAGCAACCATGGTAGTCCTAGATACTACCATCAATAGTTGATAGGGCAGACGTTTGAAAGATCTGTCGTCGGTACGAGACCATACGATCGGCAAATTATCTAGAGTTCAACCATATTAACGATTTCCTAAGAAATCGCTTGGTTTTAGCCTAATAAAAGCACACGTTCCAAAAGGTCCGTGTTTATATTGCATGTATTAGCTCTAGAATTACCACAGTTATCCAAGTAACTGTTAACGATCTAATAAACCATAACTGATATAATGAGCCTTTTGCGGTTTCACTTTTAATTCGTGTGTACTTAGACATGCATGGCTTAATCTTTGAGACAAGCATATAACTACTGGCAGGATCAACCAGAATAATGTTATTTATTTTTTTTTATTAAGATTATTTCAAATTTATACATTTTGTATTTTAATATATTATACCTTACACGCAGCCTCAATAATCACAATATGTGTTATTGATGGTAACTAATCAAACATCTCTTTATATTTCAAAAAAGACTTATATTGATTAAGTAGCAATGTAAGCAAAAATGTATTTCAAATATTTTCAGCATATAGATTATTTGAAATTTTTATACATTTTGTATTTTAATATATTATAAATTACACGCAGCCTCAATAATCACAGTTTGTGTTATTGATGGTAACTAATCAAACATCTCTTTATATTTCAAAAAAGACTTATATTGATTAAGTTGCATGTAAATGTATTTCAAATCTTTTCTTCATTAAAATTTGCCACATGAGCAAACTTTTTAATGTTGCTTTTTAATTTTTTTATTTATTTTATTATTTAATAATTTCTTTGCAACAATTGAAATTATTTACCATATATGGTATATCCTTTCTAGGGATTTTGATGAATTGAAAATTCAAACTAGGTTTAAACTTGAGCGTATATATAAGACTCAAACCTTAGTATAATATAGATTTTTTTGGTCTTTCATCTTAGGTAACCTTAACCTAAGAAACACCAACCACGGTGATACCAATGTAACTAATTTCACGAGTTCATCATGAATCGAGTCATATATTGAAACTAATCAATACCATCCTCGCCTAGGACTCCAAAGAACGTCTTTGGTTCCACCATGTAAGGGATTTTAAACATCCAAATATAAAGTCTGCTTATTTTTATGAATAAAAATAAAATAAGCGCATAGTCAAAGAAATCATGAAAAATAACTTTCAATTTTTTTCATATACTATTATAACTTTATTATAATTGAAAATATTCTTCTAAAAGACTTAGAAAAATTTTCAATTTTTTTTTTAATAGAAAATTTTTATTCTTTGTATAGTTAATTTATTTAATCAAACCATGCGTATTTTTAAGCAATACAAAATCAAATTGCAAGTATTGCTTCCTTCTAAAAGACTTAGAAAAATTTTCAAGTTTTTTCTTTGTATAGTTCATTTATTTAATTAATTATACCATGCATATTTTTAAGCAATACAAAATCAAATTGCAAGTATTGCTTCCTTCTAAAAGACTTAGAAAAATATTCAAGTTTTTTCTTTGTATAGTTCATTTATTTAATTATACCATGTATATTTTTAAGCAATACAAAATCCAATTGCAAGTATTGCTTCCTTCTAAAAACTTAGAAGATTTTTTAATTTAGTTCTGCTTATAGTTCATGCCTTCCTTATAACATCGAAAATATTGTTACGCCCTATAAAGGATTTTAAACATCCAAATATAAAGTCTGCTTATTTTTATGGATAAAAATAAAATAAGCGCATAGTCCAAGAAATCATGAAAAATAACTTTCAATTATTTTCATATACTATTAACTTTATTATAATTGAAAATATTCTTCTAAAAGACTTAGAGAAATTTTCAATTTTTGTTAATAGAAATGTTTTATTCTTTGTATAGTTCATTTATTTAATTATACCATGCATATTTTTAAGCAATACAAAATCAAATTGCAAGTATTGCTTTCTTCTAAAAGACCTATAAAAATTTTTTCAATTTTTATTTTTGGTATAGTTCATTTATTCTCCATGCCCTATTTGGACTTAGAATAATTTTTAATATTATATATTTTCCTTTAGAAGCAATACAAAATCAAATTGCAAGTATTGATTTCTTCTAAAAGACTTATAAAAATTTTTCAATTTTTATTTAATAGAAAATTTTTATTTTTGGTATAGTTCATTTATTCTCCATGCCCCATTTGGACTTAGAATAATTTTTAATATTATATATTTTTCTTTAGAAGCAATACAAAATCAAATTGCAAGTATTGCTTTCTTCTAAAGACTTATAAAAATTTTCAATTTCTTTTTCAATAGAAAATTTTTGTTTTTGGTATAGTGCATTTATTTCCCATACGACCGAACAGGTCGTATTTCTAATAGGGATTTTAAACATGTATCTCTGAAGTAAGTATTTTGCTCCATACAATTTGTACTAAAAAAAATTTTTAGTTTTTATATGCTTAAAAATGTTCGTTTTATATGTTTTAATTAAAAAAATTTTTTTTTTTTTCCCATAGATTTTCAAGTTGGGACTTAGAAAAATTTTTGTCAAAAGTGGGAAGAGCCGACAATCCCAAAAAAAAATTTTTTTTTATTTATTTTTGTAATTAGACCCATGCATATTTTTAAGCAATACAAAATCAAATTGCAAGTATTGCTTCCTTCTAAAAACTTAGAAAAATATTCAAGTTTTTTCTTTGTATAGTTCATTTATTTAATTATACCATGCATATTTTTAAGCAATACAAAATCCAATTGCAAGTATTGCTTCCTTCTAAAAACTTAGAAGATTTTTTAATTTAGTTCTGCTTATAGTTCATGCCTTCCTTATAACATCGAAAATATTGTTACGCCCTATAAAGGATTTTAAACATCCAAATATAAAGTCTGCTTATTTTTATGGATAAAAATAAAATAAGCGCATAGTCCAAGAAATCATGAAAAATAACTTTCAATTATTTTCATATACTATTAACTTTATTATAATTGAAAATATTCTTCTAAAAGACTTAGAGAAATTTTCAATTTTTGTTAATAGAAATGTTTTATTCTTTGTATAGTTCATTTATTTAATTATACCATGCATATTTTTAAGCAATACAAAATCAAATTGCAAGTATTGCTTTCTTCTAAAAGACTTATAAAAATTTTTTCAATTTTTATTTTTGGTATAGTTCATTTATTCTCCATGCCCTATTTGGACTTAGAATAATTTTTAATATTATATATTTTCCTTTAGAAGCAATACAAAATCAAATTGCAAGTATTGATTTCTTCTAAAAGACTTATAAAAATTTTTCAATTTTTATTTAATAGAAAATTTTTATTTTTGGTATAGTTCATTTATTCTCCATGCCCCATTTGGACTTAGAATAATTTTTAATATTATATATTTTTCTTTAGAAGCAATACAAAATCAAATTGCAAGTATTGCTTTCTTCTAAAGACTTATAAAAATTTTCAATTTTTTTTTCAATAGAAAATTTTTGTTTTTGGTATAGTGCATTTATTTCCCATACGACCGAACAGGTCGTATTTCTAATAGGGATTTTAAACATGTATCTCTGAAGTAAGTATTTTGCTCCATACAATTTGTACTAAAAAAAATTTTTAGTTTTTATATGCTTAAAAATGTTCGTTTTATATGTTTTAATTAAAAAAATTTTTTTTTTTTTCCCATAGATTTTCAAGTTGGGACTTAGAAAAATTTTTGTCAAAAGTGGGAAGAGCCGACAATCCCAAAAAAAATTTTTTTTTTTATTTATTTTTGTAATTAGACCCATGCATATTTTTAAGCAATACAAAATCAAATTGCAAGTATTGCTTCCTTCTAAAAACTTAGAAAAATATTCAAGTTTTTTCTTTGTATAGTTCATTTATTTAATTATACCATGCATATTTTTAAGCAATACAAAATCCAATTGCAAGTATTGCTTCCTTCTAAAAACTTAGAAGATTTTTTAATTTAGTTCTGCTTATAGTTCATGCCTTCCTTATAACATCGAAAATATTGTTACGCCCTATAAAGGATTTTAAACATCCAAATATAAAGTCTGCTTATTTTTATGGATAAAAATAAAATAAGCGCATAGTCCAAGAAATCATGAAAAATAACTTTCAATTATTTTCATATACTATTAACTTTATTATAATTGAAAATATTCTTCTAAAAGACTTAGAGAAATTTTCAATTTTTGTTAATAGAAATGTTTTATTCTTTGTATAGTTCATTTATTTAATTATACCATGCATATTTTTAAGCAATACAAAATCAAATTGCAAGTATTGCTTTCTTCTAAAAGACTTATAAAAATTTTTTCAATTTTTATTTTTGGTATAGTTCATTTATTCTCCATGCCCTATTTGGACTTAGAATAATTTTTAATATTATATATTTTCCTTTAGAAGCAATACAAAATCAAATTGCAAGTATTGATTTCTTCTAAAAGACTTATAAAAATTTTTCAATTTTTATTTAATAGAAAATTTTTATTTTTGGTATAGTTCATTTATTCTCCATGCCCCATTTGGACTTAGAATAATTTTTAATATTATATATTTTTCTTTAGAAGCAATACAAAATCAAATTGCAAGTATTGCTTTCTTCTAAAGACTTATAAAAATTTTCAATTTTTTTTTCAATAGAAAATTTTTGTTTTTGGTATAGTGCATTTAT
>CAJVCO010000325.1:20000-26584 GCA_910595825.1 Philhelius pedissequus
CGGGCTTAACCTCTAAGCAGTTTCACGTACTATTTAACTCTCTATTCAGAGTTCTTTTCAACTTTCCCTCACGGTACTTGTTTACTATCGGTCTCATGGTTATATTTAGTTTTAGATGGAGTTTACCACCCACTTAGTGCTGCACTATCAAGCAACACGACTCTTTGGAAACACCTTCTAGTAATCATTAACGTTATACGGGCCTGGCACCCTCTATGGGTAAATGGCCTCATTTAAGAAGGACTTAAATCATTAATTTCTCATACTAGATTATAGATGTTCCATACACTGCATCCCATATTTGCCATAAAGACAAAATGGCTTAGTGCTGAACTGATTTCTTTTCGCTCGCCGCTACTAAGAAAATCCTTGTTAGTTTCTTCTCCTTCCCTCATTAATATGCTTAAATTCAGGGAGTTATCTCATATGAGTTGAGGTTGTTTAATATTTTTGTCTTTGCTTTTTATTTTATATACTCTGTTAAAATATTTTTTGCTTGAACCTGCTTTCAGCTATATTATCAATGTAAGGGATTTTGTTTGTTTTGTATATTTTTCTTATTATTATTATACACTAACATCCTCTTAAAATATAGATAATATAAAATACTTTAGATTCAAATATTTTGAGGTATATATTATAAATTAATATTATGAAGTTATTTTTATAAAATATTACTCCAATAATATAACATGCGCTTAAATTTTTTTTTATAAAAAAAAAATATTAAGCAGTTTATTTAGCATAGTCTTACAACCCTCAACCATATGTAGTCCAAGCAGCACCTTCAAAAATTAATTTAAAAGTACATAACAGCATGGACTGCGATATGCGTTCAAAATGTCGATGTTCATGTGTCCTGCAGTTCACACGATGACGCACAGTTTGCTGCGTTCTTCATCGACCCATGAGCCAAGTGATCCACCGCTTAGAGTAATAATTTTTTTTGTTTTTTTATCAAGTCAATTTTATTTATGAAAAGAAATAAATTTATATATCTTTTTATGTTTATTAAAATGCTTTATAACCTTGCGAATGTCCAATTCAAAAGAATCGTTTACTTAATAATAAGTACAAAGTTTTATAGCATATTTTAACGTCACTATTTAGATGACGATGGGTATTTAGCTACTTACGTCACTATTTAGATGACGATGGGTATTTAGCAACTTTTGTTTGTTATTTTTTTGTTTGTTTGTTTTATTTTAGAAAAATCACGTTAATGATCCTTCCGCAGGTTCACCTACGGAAACCTTGTTACGACTTTTACTTCCTCTAAACCATCAAGTTTGGTCAACTTCTGCGAAACAACCGTAACACGTTAGCGTCACAGTGATCACGTCCGGAGACCTCACTAAATAATTCAATCAGTAGTAGCGACGGGCGGTGTGTACAAAGGGCAGGGACTTAATCAATACGAGTTAATGACTCGCACTTACTAGGAATTCCAAGTTCATGTGAACAGTTTCAGTTCACAATCCCAAGCATGAAAGTGGTTCAGCGGTTTACCCGGACCTCTCGGTCTAGGAAATACACGTTGATACTTTCATTGTAGCGCGCGTGCAGCCCAGGACATCTAAGGGCATTCCAGACCTGTTATTGCTCAATCTCATTATTGCTAGACGCAATTTGTCCATTTAAGAAGCTGGTGTCCTTATAATGGGACAAACAAACAGGTACGGCTCCACTAACATAAACACATCCAAACACTTATATATTTTACTATATTCATGAATGAAGGCTATGAAAGCTTCAACACCATAATCCTGAAAGCATCTATTTAATATATTTGAGTCTCGTTCGTTATCGGAATTAACCAGACAAATCACTCCACGAACTAAGAACGGCCATGCACCACCACCCATAAATTCGAGAAAGAGCTATCAATCTGTCTTACACGCTTATGTTCGGACCTGGTAAGTTTTCCCGTGTTGAGTCAAATTAAGCCGCAGGCTCCACTCCTGGTGGTGCCCTTCCGTCAATTCCTTTAAGTTTCAGCTTTGCAACCATACTTCCCCCGGAGCCCAAAAGCTTTGGTTTCCCGGGAAGCGACTGAGAGAGCCATAGTAGTAGCTACACCCAATTGCTAGCTGGCATCGTTTATGGTTAGAACTAGGGCGGTATCTGATCGCCTTCGAACCTCTAACTTTCGTTCTTGATTAATGAAAACATCTTTGGCAAATGCTTTCGCTTAAGTTAGTCTTACGACGGTCCAAGAATTTCACCTCTCGCGTCGTAATACTAATGCCCCCAAACTGCTTCTATTTATCATTACCTCTTGATCTAAAAACCAATGAAAGTAGATCAGAAGTCTTATTTCATTATTCCATGCACAGAATATTCAGGCATTTGGAGCCTGCTTTAAGCACTCTAATTTGTTCAAAGTAATTGTACCGGCCCACATCAGCACTCGGTAAAGAGCACCGAAGTAGGTTTAAATAGGAGGTATATATAACAATACATAAGTACCATTAATATATTAGAACTCCACCGGTAATACGCTTACATACATAAGGTAATGTACAATCCACAATTGTAGTTGTACTACCCGTATGAAGCACAAATTCAACTACGAACGTTTTAACCGCAACAACTTTAATATATGCTATTGGAGCTGGAATTACCGCAGCTGCTGGCACCAGACTTGCCCTCCAATAGGTCCTTGTTAAAGGATTTAAAGTGTACTCATTCCAATTACAGGGCCTCGGATATGAGTCCTGTATTGTTATTTTTCGTCACTACCTCCCCGAACTGGGAGTGGGTAATTTACGCGCCTGCTGCCTTCCTTAGATGTGGTAGCCGTTTCTCAGGCTCCCTCTCCGGAATCGAACCCTGATTCCCCGTTACCCGTAGCAACCATGGTAGTCCTAGATACTACCATCAATAGTTGATAGGGCAGACGTTTGAAAGATCTGTCGTCGGTACGAGACCATACGATCGGCAAATTATCTAGAGTTCAACCATATTAACGATTTCCTAAGAAATCGCTTGGTTTTAGCCTAATAAAAGCACACGTTCCAAAAGGTCCGTGTTTATATTGCATGTATTAGCTCTAGAATTACCACAGTTATCCAAGTAACTGTTAACGATCTAATAAACCATAACTGATATAATGAGCCTTTTGCGGTTTCACTTTTAATTCGTGTGTACTTAGACATGCATGGCTTAATCTTTGAGACAAGCATATAACTACTGGCAGGATCAACCAGAATAATGTTATTTATTTTTTTTTATTAAGATTATTTCAAATTTATACATTTTGTATTTTAATATATTATACCTTACACGCAGCCTCAATAATCACAATATGTGTTATTGATGGTAACTAATCAAACATCTCTTTATATTTCAAAAAAGACTTATATTGATTAAGTAGCAATGTAAGCAAAAATGTATTTCAAATATTTTCAGCATATAGATTATTTGAAATTTTTATACATTTTGTATTTTAATATATTATAAATTACACGCAGCCTCAATAATCACAGTTTGTGTTATTGATGGTAACTAATCAAACATCTCTTTATATTTCAAAAAAGACTTATATTGATTAAGTTGCATGTAAATGTATTTCAAATCTTTTCTTCATTAAAATTTGCCACATGAGCAAACTTTTTAATGTTGCTTTTTAATTTTTTTATTTATTTTATTATTTAATAATTTCTTTGCAACAATTGAAATTATTTACCATATATGGTATATCCTTTCTAGGGATTTTGATGAATTGAAAATTCAAACTAGGTTTAAACTTGAGCGTATATATAAGACTCAAACCTTAGTATAATATAGATTTTTTTGGTCTTTCATCTTAGGTAACCTTAACCTAAGAAACACCAACCACGGTGATACCAATGTAACTAATTTCACGAGTTCATCATGAATCGAGTCATATATTGAAACTAATCAATACCATCCTCGCCTAGGACTCCAAAGAACGTCTTTGGTTCCACCATGTAAGGGATTTTAAACATCCAAATATAAAGTCTGCTTATTTTTATGAATAAAAATAAAATAAGCGCATAGTCAAAGAAATCATGAAAAATAACTTTCAATTTTTTTCATATACTATTATAACTTTATTATAATTGAAAATATTCTTCTAAAAGACTTAGAAAAATTTTCAATTTTTTTTTTAATAGAAAATTTTTATTCTTTGTATAGTTAATTTATTTAATCAAACCATGCGTATTTTTAAGCAATACAAAATCAAATTGCAAGTATTGCTTCCTTCTAAAAGACTTAGAAAAATTTTCAAGTTTTTTCTTTGTATAGTTCATTTATTTAATTAATTATACCATGCATATTTTTAAGCAATACAAAATCAAATTGCAAGTATTGCTTCCTTCTAAAAGACTTAGAAAAATATTCAAGTTTTTTCTTTGTATAGTTCATTTATTTAATTATACCATGTATATTTTTAAGCAATACAAAATCCAATTGCAAGTATTGCTTCCTTCTAAAAACTTAGAAGATTTTTTAATTTAGTTCTGCTTATAGTTCATGCCTTCCTTATAACATCGAAAATATTGTTACGCCCTATAAAGGATTTTAAACATCCAAATATAAAGTCTGCTTATTTTTATGGATAAAAATAAAATAAGCGCATAGTCCAAGAAATCATGAAAAATAACTTTCAATTATTTTCATATACTATTAACTTTATTATAATTGAAAATATTCTTCTAAAAGACTTAGAGAAATTTTCAATTTTTGTTAATAGAAATGTTTTATTCTTTGTATAGTTCATTTATTTAATTATACCATGCATATTTTTAAGCAATACAAAATCAAATTGCAAGTATTGCTTTCTTCTAAAAGACTTATAAAAATTTTTTCAATTTTTATTTTTGGTATAGTTCATTTATTCTCCATGCCCTATTTGGACTTAGAATAATTTTTAATATTATATATTTTCCTTTAGAAGCAATACAAAATCAAATTGCAAGTATTGATTTCTTCTAAAAGACTTATAAAAATTTTTCAATTTTTATTTAATAGAAAATTTTTATTTTTGGTATAGTTCATTTATTCTCCATGCCCCATTTGGACTTAGAATAATTTTTAATATTATATATTTTTCTTTAGAAGCAATACAAAATCAAATTGCAAGTATTGCTTTCTTCTAAAGACTTATAAAAATTTTCAATTTCTTTTTCAATAGAAAATTTTTGTTTTTGGTATAGTGCATTTATTTCCCATACGACCGAACAGGTCGTATTTCTATAGGGATTTTAAACATGTATCTCTGAAGTAAGTATTTGCTCCATACAATTTGTACTAAAAAAAATTTTTAGTTTTTATATGCTTAAAAATGTTCGTTTTATATGTTTTAATTAAAAAAATTTTTTTTTTTTTCCCATAGATTTTCAAGTTGGGACTTAGAAAAATTTTTGTCAAAAGTGGGAAGAGCCGACAATCCCAAAAAAAAATTTTTTTTTATTTATTTTTGTAATTAGACCCATGCATATTTTTAAGCAATACAAAATCAAATTGCAAGTATTGCTTCCTTCTAAAAACTTAGAAAAATATTCAAGTTTTTTCTTGTATAGTTCATTTATTTAATTATACCATGCATATTTTTAAGCAATACAAAATCCAATTGCAAGTATTGCTTCCTTCTAAAAACTTAGAAGAATTTTTTAATTTAGTTCTGCTTATAGTTCATGCCTTCCTTATAACATCGAAAATATTGTTACGCCCTATAAAGGATTTTAAACATCCAAATATAAAGTCTGCTTATTTTTTATGGATAAAAATAAAATAAGCGCATAGTCCAAGAAATCATGAAAAATAACTTTCAATTATTTTCATATACTATTAACTTTATTATAATTGAAAATATTCTTCTAAAAGACTTAGAGAAATTTTCAATTTTTGTTAATAGAAATGTTTTATTCTTTGTATAGTTCATTTATTTAATTATACCATGCATATTTTTAAGCATACAAAATCAATTGCAAGTATTGCTTTCTTCTAAAAGACTTATAAAAATTTTTTCAATTTTTATTTTTGGTATAGTTCAATTATTCTCCATGCCCTATTTGGACTTAGAATAATTTTTAATATTATATATTTTCCTTTAGAAGCAATACAAAATCAAATTGCAAGTATTGATTTCTTCTAAAAGACTTATAAAAATTTTTCAATTTTATTTAATAGAAAATTTTTATTTTTGGTATAGTTCATTTATTCTCCATGCCCCATTTGGACTTAGAATAATTTTTAATATTATATATTTTTTCTTTAGAAGCAATACAAAATCAAATTGCAAGTATTGCTTTCTTCTAAAGACTTATAAAAATTTTCAATTTTTTTTTTCAATAGAAAATTTTTGTTTTTGGTATAGTGCATTTATTTCCCATACGACCGAACAGGTCGTATTTCTAATAGGGATTTTAAACATGTATCTCTGAAGTAAGTATTTTGCTCCATACAATTTGTACTAAAAAAAATTTTTAGTTTTTATATGCTTAAAAATGTTCGTTTTATATGTTTTAATTAAAAAAATTTTTTTTTTTTTCCCATAGATTTTCAAGTTGGGACTTAGAAAAATTTTTGTCAAAAGTGGGAAGAGCCGACAATCC
>CAJVCO010000326.1:0-2500 GCA_910595825.1 Philhelius pedissequus
AAAATCTTAAAATCGTCTGCAAATAATAGCTTTTCAGCTTTTAAGATAACAGAAGGTAAGTCATTTATAAAAATTAAAAATAGGACCAAGATGGCTTCCTTGGGGCACTCCTGAATAATTAATTATAGTTTTAGATGAAATACTACCTACTTTTACGGATTGAGTGCGATTGATAAGATAGCTTCTTATCCATTTTAAGAAATTTGAATGGAAACCCATGCCTTGTAATTTACATATAAGAACGTTATGTTGAACGCGGTCAAACGCCTTAGCGAAATCTGTGAAAATGACATCTACTTGATTTCTAGTTTCCATGGATTGAAGGCAATAACTAGTGAAGATTCACAAATTTGTCGCAGTTGACCTTCCACCTACAAAACCATGCTGAAATTCAGATATATAGTTCTTTATCAATGCATAAATTTTCTTTTTTACAATAGCTTCAAAAATTTTAGGTATGACTTGAAGCTTAGCTATTGGCCTATAATTTTCGACTGCCTGTTTAGATCCAGATTTATGAATAGGAGATATGAAGGAGTGTTTCCAGCAATCCAAAAACACACCTTCAGTAAGAAAAAGATTGAAAATTAAATGAAGAGGAATAACGAAGCAAGATTTTAGTTTTTTAAGAAAGATTGGAGGTATACTATCTGGCGCTAGGCTTACAGAGTCTTCAATAGATGATAATTCAAAAAGAATCTCTTCATTCGAAATTGATAAAAAACCCAAATCCAAGGTGGAGCTAACTTCACTTAGAAATTCAAGATCAGAATCCTCCAGAACAAAATTCGATTGATGGTATACCTGAAGATTTCATTTTTGTATTTATGAAACTCCAAAATGCTTTCGATTTTTTTTTAATTTTTGATTCAACTGACCAAAGATACTGCCGGTATAAAAATCTTTTAAGGAATTCGTATTCTTTTCTTAATCGGCAAAATTCATTTCTAAAAGAGAGATCAATTTTGCCTTTTTTTAAAACCCGATACATAGCATTTTTTAGATTAGAAAGTCTTTTATGAAACCAAACCGGTTTACCAGAGTTATTACATGCTTTCATAGGAACAAATATAGAGAAGACTTCATCTACGACATTCCTAAACATTTTATATTTTTGGTTTAAACCACCACTGCCAAGAACACTATTCCAATCCATAACCGACAAATAATTATTTACATCATTATAATCGACTTTAAAGAAATCATATTTGAACGACTTATCTAAGCTATTGTTAACAATGTCCGAATTAATATAAGAAATATCAAAATTAACAATTAATGCCTTGTGGTGTATTCCACGATTGGCCAACAAATAATAATCAGGTTCTGTTACAAAAGCATCAGGCTACATATGTGTAAAAACAAGATCAAGCCACCTTCCCAAATTATTCTGGATTGAGTTAATCTGAGCTAAATTTAAAACTGACAAAGAATCAACGACTTCAATTTCAAAATCTTTAAGAATATTATATGCAATTAAACATTTATCATCTTCGCAGTAAAACCACTTAATATGAGAAAGATTAAAATCACCCAATACAATTAAAAATGAATTACAATCTAAAGCATTGGCTATGTGTTTAATATTGGAAACATGAGCTGAATAAATACTTACTGGGGAATTCGGTATTATATATGATACAAAAAAATATAATTTAATATAAGTATTATCAATAGAACGAAAAAAATCAATTCTTACACAAATTTGTTCAATCAATTCAGATGAATCATACAAATCTATTTGCCTACTAATAAAAGATGAATTAACTGCGAACAATACTCCTCCTCCTCTTGTAACATCAGTTGCAGCTAAGCATCGATCACGTCTGTAGACAACAAATCTAGCATCAAACAATTCCGACGTAAGTATATTCATGGTGAGCCAGGTTTCAGTGAGAGCAATTAGAGGATATGGAGAGTCAGCCAAAGCAACATAGAAATCAGTTGTTTTCGATCTCATGCCACCCACATTATGATAGTAAAGCGCCAAATTAAAAGGAGACAAGTGAAGCGGCAACTGAACAGTAGTATTAGGATTAGAATTAGACAAAAATGATACTGAGCTTATGTCAGCTTAGTCTTCCTGAAGCCGTACTCCTTCGTTTTTTAAATTGAATCGAAATGCACGTAGCTTTGTTCCTAAAGGCCAGATATTTTCATGGTACATTGCATCATTGTATTCAGCTGGAACACCAATTTTAAAATTTATGAACTTAATATTTTCTTCCAGTTCACCTCGTTTAATTAGCTTGTAGCATGAAATTACACTCGGATTTAAGCAGAGAGCAGCAGCTAAATGATTAACAATCACTTCACATGAGATAGAAGGTCGGAAGCTACCAAGGTGAAACCAATTTAGTTTTAGCACCACATCATTTTGAAGAATATCACAAGAGCCTCTAACAGTTATGATTTCTATTGACAACCTTACGTGCGATAGATTCATTCTCAGCAGCTGAACCATTGTTAAATGTAACAGCATTTCCACCAGCATTTAGAG
>CAJVCO010000326.1:22500-25000 GCA_910595825.1 Philhelius pedissequus
ACTCGAAGGTATAAAAAGAGAATTATCCGTGCCATATACACCTCAACAAAACGGTGTCGCGGAGCGTGCAAATCGCACGCTGGTCGAAATGTCTAGGTGTATGCTAATAGACTCAGGCCTATCGGACTTTTTATGGGCGGAAGCGATAAATACCGCCGTCTACTTGCGAAACCGAGCACCAACAAAAATTCTGGGAAACACCACTCCCCATGAAATGTGGTTTGGTTACAAACCAAGCGTTTCTCACCTTCAACCTTTCGGACAAAAGGCAGTCATTTTGGATAAACGTCCAGGTAAATCAAAATTTTCTTCTAAAGGTATAGATTGTTTTATGGTAGGATACTCAACTTCATCAAAAGCGTATAGACTTTTGGAGCCGAAAAGTAGACAAATTCACACTAGTCGAGATGTACGTTTCCTTTCAAAATCTGGTCATAACGCTGGGACTGATGAAACAAATTATGTACCCTTTATACCATCTGAAGAAAATAATGCTGAAAAAGAAAAAGTTGTTTTTGATCCTTTGATATGTAATAAAGTAGAGGATGCAGTAGTCGAATCGAATGATGCTGTTGTTGGTATAGTGGGTGACGTTGATTGTGGAGACGGTGATGCTGCTGATGTCGAGCTAGAATCGGCACAGGCAGAAAAAGAGAGTGGCGTAGAAGAAGAAACTGCTTTTGTTGTTGCTGATGCGGATTTTTTTGATGCTGTGGAAGATGATGAACCAGGTTCTGATAGCGATAATCGAGCAGATCGTTTACGAGTCAGAAATCCAGTTTCGTATAAAAAGTTCTTTGGTGCTAAGACATCGGGGAATCCACTTAACGTAAAAGAAGCAATGTATCAAGAGGACGCTGATGAATGGAAGAAGGCGATGCAAGAGGAAATAAATTCCCTGAAGAAAAATGAGACCTGGGAGCTGGTGAACTTACCCAAAAATCGCCAAGCTATTAAATGCAAATGGGTATTCAATATTAAATACGACAAAAACGGCAAGGTTACCAGGTATAAAGCGCGGCTAGTGGCGAAGGGATGCCGTCAGAGGTATGGTTTAGATTACAAGGAGACTTTTTCACCCGTTGTGAGATACGAGTCCATACGCATTCTTCTCGCCTTGTCAGCTGAATTTAACCTATTTATTCATCAAATGGATGTATCATCCGCGTATTTAAATGGCGAACTTCACGAAGAAGTTTTTATGGAACAACCGGAGTGCTTTATTGATCCCAACAACCGAAAAAAAGTGTGCAGATTGAAGAAAGCTTTTTTACGGCCTGAAACAATCGGGTCGAGAATGGAATCAGGAGCTAAACGATGTTTTGAATCATATTGGTTTTTCCAAATGCAATGGTGATGCCTGTGTTTATAAACTCAACAATGGTGACGATATCGACTTAATTGCAATATACGTAGATGATATTTTGTTAGCGTGCTCGAATATACAGCATCTAAATAAAATAAAAGCAGCTATATGTTCAAAATTCGAGGTAATCGATAAAGGTCCAGTTGACTATTTTCTAGTGATGGAGATCATCAAGTGTGAAAACACAATTCAAATTTCGCAAGCCCAGTTTATTCAGAAAATTCTTCTTGAATTTGGAATGGTGCAGAGCAGATCGTGTGTGACTCCGTTGGAACCAGGAAGCCGGTTTAAAAAATGTCTTGATTGTTCCAAGTCGAAGTGTTCATTGGTGGATGAGAAGCTTTACCAATCTGTCATAGGATCTCTGATGTACTTGGGTGTTTGCTCTAGACCAGACATCATACACTCGGTGTGTAAACTTGCTCAGTTCAATAAGAACCCACATGTTGAAGATTTTAATGCTGTGAAGCACATTATGAGGTACCTTAATAGTACTTTAAATTTCAAAACAAAATTTTTTCAGACTAAGCAACGTCTAAAAGGCTATGCTGATGCTGACTGGGCAGGCAGCTCAGATGATAGAAAGTCGTTCACTGGCTTTGTATTTTTTCTTGCTGGTGCGGCCGTATCCTGGGAAAGTAAAAAGCAGCAAACAATTGCACTAAGTAGTACTGAAGCTGAGTTCGTTGCCCTTTCAACAGCTTCAAAGGAGGTTGTCTATCTAAGAAGTTTTCTAGCTGAACTGGGTTTTAAGTATCTTATCGATGGCCCAACTGATCTGTTTGGAGATAACATAAGTGCCCAAAATCTAGTGAAGAACCCCGTGTATCACAATAGAACAAAGCATATAGACATAAAAGTTCATTATATTAGAGAAGTATCAGCTAAAGATTTTATAAATTTAAAATATATTCCAACTGGTAATATGATTGCCGATATATTTACTAAAAATTTAAAAAAGAAAAAACACTCAGAATTATCTTCATTACTTGGCTTTGTATCTATATAAAACAATAAAATATTTTAATGGATATTTAACCAGTTTGTTTTTAATACCGTATAAATTTTGAAAAAATCGAACTCTTTCTAATTACTGTTAAACTTGTTTAAATGAATTAAAAATGTAGTTATTGA
>CAJVCO010000327.1:0-26453 GCA_910595825.1 Philhelius pedissequus
ATTGACTTTACAAATTTAGAGTTCCCTTTGAAACTTAAAGACATATCGATCTTTGAGACACTCAATCCTACAATTAGTATAAATGTTTTCGGAGTAGAAAAAAATGGATCTGGAGAAAGTTATAGAGTTGTTGGTCCATATTTCAACTCTCAACATAAAAGACAACAACATATTAATTTATTACTAATACAGGAAGGGGATTGTAGTCATTATGTATGGATAAAAAATATGTCTAGATTAATAGGAGCACAACTGAGTCATAGCAAACGATCAGTAAGAATATGTAATTCATGTCTGCAAACGTTCAACACAGATGAAGCATTTGAGAAGCATGAAAATGAATGCAATAAAACTGTGACAACACTACCAGATGCTCCAAATAATATACTACAGTTTGAACATCAACATAGATCACTAGAAGTATCATTTGCCATCTATGCAGATTTTGAGTGTATGTTGGTGAATATCGATAGCTGTCAACCTGATCCATCAAACTCATCAACTACATCTATTAAAAAACATGTTCCAATTGCTGTATCCTATTTTATCAAATGTTCATTTAATACATCTTTGAATAAACTTTTCAAATACACCGGTAAGTAAAAATTATTCTTAAAAACCTCATTTCATATGTAATATATAAATTCGCTGGTAATATAATATAATTATTTTTTTATGTTTTTTATTCTAGGTGAAGACTGTACACAAGTTTTTATAGAGAACTTGCATGAAGACTGTCAACACATTTATAAAAATCATTTGGGGAAGAAAATCCCGATGACTATGACACCTCAGGATGAAATTAAATTTCAACAACCAACAACATGTCATATCTGTAAGAAACCAGTGTGGGGGAGTCTAAAGTTTCGGGATCATGACCATCTAACTGGAAAATTCAGAGCGGCTGCACATTCCAAATGTAACTTAAATTATAAGATACCTAAATTTATTCCTATTTTTTTCCATAACTTAACCGGATATGACTCACATTTATTCATAAAAGAGCTGGGTAATATCAAAGGGTCTATAAATATTATTCCTCTCAACAAAGAGAAATATATATCAATTTCATCAAAAATCTTAATAAATAGTAAGCAAGGAGAGTTTTTAGAATTACGATTCTTAGACTCATTTAGATTTCTACCTTCGAGTATTGATAGTATAGCAAAAACATTAGATAAAAAAACAGATTTTAAAATTTTAACATCATTTTTCAAAGATGATGAATCTTTCCAACTAATGACTCGTAAGGGTGTTTTCTGCTATGACTATTTAGACTCTATAGATAAATTAAGTGAGACAGAGCTCCCTTCAATAGAATCTTTTAGAAATTCTTTGATTGAAGAAGATTGCAATCAAGATGACTATAATCACGCTGTAAAAGTTTGGTCACATTTTAAATGTAGCAGTTTAAGAGAATATTTAGAACACTATTTGAAAACAGATGTTTTAATTTTAGCAGACATTTTCGAAAAATTCAGAATTGATTCTAGAAAAATTTACGGTCTAGACCCCTGTCACTATTATACATTACCAGGTTTTTCGTGGGATGCTATGTTGAAAGAAACAGGTGTAAAACTTGAACTCTTAACTGATATAAACATGTATAACTTTTTCGCTAAAGGTATAAGAGGAGGTTTGACACAGTGTAGCTTACGACATTCTAAAGCAAATAATAAATATATATCTGATTATGATTCAAGTAAACCATCTGATTATTTAATGTATTTGGATGCTAATAATCTTTACGGTTGGGCAATGTCTGACTATCTACCACATTCAGACTTTAAATGGGTTGAACCTCCAGATAATTTAGATGGGATTAAAGAATGATTAATTTCAAATATAAACATTGGTTATGTTTTAGAAGTTGATCTCGAATATCCTATAGAAATACATGATGATCATAACGATCTTCCTTTCTGTCCGTCAAATATTTCATTGTCTAACAAATCAGATAAAAAATTAATTGCTGATTTAAATAATAAGGTAAATTATATAATACATTACAAAAGTTTAATTCAGTGCCTTGAAAATGGTTTAGTGCTAAAGAAAATTCATAGAGTGATGCAATTCAAACAATCTAAATGGTTAAAAAAATATATTGATTTAAACAATGAACTTAGAAAAAAAGCAACTACAAAGTTTGAAAAGGATCAACGTAAACTCTGTAATAATGCTGTATTTGGAAAAACTATGGAGAATGTAGACAAACGAAAAGATGTTCGAATTGTTGATTCGGTAGAAAGCAGAGGTAGACATCTTGGTAGTCGTGCTCTTATCGCTAAACCTAATTTTCATAGCATTTTAGAATTTTCCGAAACTATGGCTGCTATTCAGTTAAAACGAATTTACTGCGTCTATAATAAGCCTATATACTTGGGTTTTTGTGTATTAGAGATTTCAAAGTATAAAATGTATGACTTTCATTACGCTTATATGAAACCAAAATTTACTAAGAACCTACAACTGGCTTATATGGATACTGACTCATTTATTTATCAAATACGAACTGATGACTTTTACAGCGATATTAAGAGTGATATAATTAAAATGTTTGATACTTCAGATTACCCCCTACATAACCCCTATGATATTGCTCAGCTCAATGTGAAAAAATTAGGTTATATGAAAGATGAGAATAATGGAAGAATAATGAAGGAATTTATTGGGTTAAGAGCTAAAATGTATAGTATTGATATTGAAGATGCATCTGTGATAAAAAAAGCAAAAGGTGTTAAATCAGCAGCTGTAAAAAAATTATCTTTGCAAAATTATAGAGATTGTTTGTTACATAAGCATAACTTTTATAGTAAAATGTTAAACTTTAGATCTAGACAACATACTATATATACTGAATGTATCAATAAATTAAGTTTAAGCTGTGCAGACGATAAAAGATTTATATGTAGTAATAATATCAATACACTAGCTTGGGGTCATTATAGAATAGCTTTTGAAAATGATATTAAAATATAAAAAAATTATAATAAAAAGAAAAAGTATCAAGTATTATACAAAATTGTCTTATTGAACTATTAATTATAATTCTTAGCTTCACTAATAAATTTACTTAAGAGATAAACATTTTGAAGTGTACATATTTTTCCATGATATCCACATTTGGAAGTTATATTTGGATACATTTTTTTAAGTTCTTTTAAATTTGGACATCTGCAATAGATATCTTCTTCGAGGTTAACGACTTCTACGTTTTCATTATTGAGTAAGGATTGTAGCCATTGTTTCTTTTCAGTACCCTTAACGTAAACAACACCACATTGAAGTTTTTCTCGAAGAAATATCTTTACTTGAGAAAGGTGTGCAAATCCTCCATTCCAGGTTAATCCATGATAATTATGATACAACCAATTAACTTGTCTTCTAAGTGAATCTGATGTAAGGCTTAAATTAAATGGTGGTCTAACAATAAAGTGATGATGATGATTCTCATTATGTAATACAGCTACTTCCTTCAGAATGAAACGATTGCTGTTTAAATCACCAAATCCTTGAATGTCTACAAAGTGTATATCCATTTTTTAGATGTCTCTTTCTTCTAACAAATTATCATATAAGTACATTCAATTTAAGTAAGTTTGTTAACTTCTCCTGTTAATGGATTGTACTCAATTATACGATCATGAAGTATCATACAATACATGGTTGTTAAAGCAGGAATCGGAGTTAATGTTTTAAGCTCAATTCTTACATCCACAGGACCTGTTTTAATTGTTTCATTTTGACGTGAACAGTTGATAACCATAATTGAAGCAATATCCTTAAAATCCGTCCTTGATAAAAGAGGACTCGCTAGTTTCTGATAGTATGAATGTTGAAATTATCTATACATATCATAGAGAACAGCATATCGATCTAGTTTATATTTAATGTTTAAATCCTCTCGGGGATAAGATTCAGAATTTAAATGAACTTTTACATTGCTGATATCACAGTTATCAAATTTGCTAGCATCTTTATTTCGTTGATTTTTTCTATCAGTTTGTAGAGCAATGATGATATAGCTAGGCTTCTCAAGTTGACTTGAAGTTTTCACCGTTCATATATGATTAGTGGCGGTTGATAGTGTTGGATATTCATACATTTCCCAATTACGAAAATGAATTTGAATGGGTTTTAATTGAATTTGCTTCAATAAGTTAAGTTTATTTGAATCAGATAGAGTGATGTGTGGAACTCTCCATTGCAATTTAAAAATTGATAGCTTTAATTCTTCATTATCTTTGGAAAAATAAGCATTCTCATTAGATCGAGCTAAGATAACTGATCTTAACTGATGAATACTGAGTCTCAAACTGAGCTGAACTGCTTTTTACTGCTATTATCTGCTCACTGAACTGCTCTGTACTGTTCTCATAGAACATTACTATACAAATGATATGAAATCGAAAGTGTTATCCGCTTTATAACTTAAGAAAACAGTCAAAGCCTAAATTGTATGATAAGGTATGACGCCTAGCGTTTGGGGTAATATAAAAAGTTGAATAAATTACGTATGTGGTTAGGAGGTCGTGTGTCATTGAATATTACATAAAATGGGGGGCAATGAACTGATTAGGTCGTGATGCGGGGAGGGTGCGATGCGGGGCGGGTGCGAAGCGGGGCGGGCGCGATGCGTGGGGGCGGCGGCGGCGGCGGCGGTAAATAGCAAGCAAAGACTCATTTAGATTTCTACCTTCGCAAAGGGTGAGACAACAACCGTAAATGTTCTAGATTGAAAGATTACGAGAAGGAGATACATTCTGTATCTGTGAATCTGGTTGGTTGGAGATGAGATTTACAGATGTATTATTCTAAACTGAAGGAATGAGATTACTAGTACAACCAGAACATTTACGGTTGTTGTCTCACCTTTTGCGAAGGTAGAAATCTAAATGAGTCTTTGCTTGCTATTTACCGCCGCCGCCGCCGCCGCCCCCACGCATCGCGCCCGCCCCGCTTCGCACCCGCCCCGCATCGCACCCTCCCCGCATCACGACCTAATCAGTTCATTGCCCCCCATTTTATGTAATATTCAATGACACACGACCTCCTAACCACATACGTAATTTATTCAACTTTTTATATTACCCCAAACGCTAGGCGTCATACCTTATCATACAATTTAGGCTTTGACTGTTTTCTTAAGTTATAAAGCGGATAACACTTTCGATTTCATATCATTTGTATAGTAATGTTCTATGAGAACAGTACAGAGCAGTTCAGTGAGCAGATAATAGCAGTAAAAAGCAGTTCAGCTCAGTTTGAGACTCAGTATTCATCAGTTAAGATCAGTTATCTTAGCTCGATCTAATGAGAATGCTTATTTTTCCAAAGATAATGAAGAATTAAAACTATCAATTTTTAAATTGCAATGGAGAGTTCCACACATCACTCTATCTGATTCAAATAAACTTAACTTATTGAAGCAAATTCAATTAAAACCCATTCAAATTCATTTTCGTAATTGGGAAATGTATGAATATCCAACACTATCAACCGCCACTAATCATATATGAACGGTGAAAACTTCAAGTCAACTTGAGAAGCCTAGCTATATCATCATTGCTCTACAAACTGATAGAAAAAATCAACGAAATAAAGATGCTAGCAAATTTGATAACTGTGATATCAGCAATGTAAAAGTTCATTTAAATTCTGAATCTTATCCCCGAGAGGATTTAAACATTAAATATAAACTAGATCGATATGCTGTTCTCTATGATATGTATAGATAATTTCAACATTCATACTATCAGAAACTAGCGAGTCCTCTTTTATCAAGGACGGATTTTAAGGATATTGCTTCAATTATGGTTATCAACTGTTCACGTCAAAATGAAACAATTAAAACAGGTCCTGTGGATGTAAGAATTGAGCTTAAAACATTAACTCCGATTCCTGCTTTAACAACCATGTATTGTATGATACTTCATGATCGTATAATTGAGTACAATCCATTAACAGGAGAAGTTAACAAACTTACTTAAATTGAATGTACTTATATGATAATTTGTTAGAAGAAAGAGACATCTAAAAAATGGATATACACTTTGTAGACATTCAAGGATTTGGTGATTTAAACAGCAATCGTTTCATTCTGAAGGAAGTAGCTGTATTACATAATGAGAATCATCATCATCACTTTATTGTTAGACCACCATTTAATTTAAGCCTTACATCAGATTCACTTAGAAGACAAGTTAATTGGTTGTATCATAATTATCATGGATTAACCTGGAATGGAGGATTTGCACACCTTTCTCAAGTAAAGATATTTCTTCGAGAAAAACTTCAATGTGGTGTTGTTTACGTTAAGGGTACTGAAAAGAAACAATGGCTACAATCCTTACTCAATAATGAAAACGTAGAAGTCGTTAACCTCGAAGAAGATATCTATTGCAGATGTCCAAATTTAAAAGAACTTAAAAAAATGTATCCAAATATAACTTCCAAATGTGGATATCATGGAAAAATATGTACACTTCAAAATGTTTATCTCTTAAGTAAATTTATTAGTGAAGCTAAGAATTATAATTAATAGTTCAATAAGACAATTTTGTATAATACTTGATACTTTTTCTTTTTATTATAATTTTTTTATATTTTAATATCATTTTCAAAAGCTATTCTATAATGACCCCAAGCTAGTGTATTGATATTATTACTACATATAAATCTTTTATCGTCTGCACAGCTTAAACTTAATTTATTGATACATTCAGTATATATAGTATGTTGTCTAGATCTAAAGTTTAACATTTTACTATAAAAGTTATGCTTATGTAACAAACAATCTCTATAATTTTGCAAAGATAATTTTTTTACAGCTGCTGATTTAACACCTTTTGCTTTTTTTATCACAGATGCATCTTCAATATCAATACTATACATTTTAGCTCTTAACCCAATAAATTCCTTCATTATTCTTCCATTATTCTCATCTTTCATATAACCTAATTTTTTCACATTGAGCTGAGCAATATCATAGGGGTTATGTAGGGGGTAATCTGAAGTATCAAACATTTTAATTATATCACTCTTAATATCGCTGTAAAAGTCATCAGTTCGTATTTGATAAATAAATGAGTCAGTATCCATATAAGCCAGTTGTAGGTTCTTAGTAAATTTTGGTTTCATATAAGCGTAATGAAAGTCATACATTTTATACTTTGAAATCTCTAATACACAAAAACCCAAGTATATAGGCTTATTATAGACGCAGTAAATTCGTTTTAACTGAATAGCAGCCATAGTTTCGGAAAATTCTAAAATGCTATGAAAATTAGGTTTAGCGATAAGAGCACGACTACCAAGATGTCTACCTCTGCTTTCTACCGAATCAACAATTCGAACATCTTTTCGTTTGTCTACATTCTCCATAGTTTTTCCAAATACAGCATTATTACAGAGTTTACGTTGATCCTTTTCAAACTTTGTAGTTGCTTTTTTTCTAAGTTCATTGTTTAAATCAATATATTTTTTTAACCATTTAGATTGTTTGAATTGCATCACTCTATGAATTTTCTTTAGCACTAAACCATTTTCAAGGCACTGAATTAAACTTTTGTAATGTATTATATAATTTACCTTATTATTTAAATCAGCAATTAATTTTTTATCTGATTTGTTAGACAATGAAATATTTGACGGACAGAAAGGAAGATCGTTATGATCATCATGTATTTCTATAGGATATTCGAGATCAACTTCTAAAACATAACCAATGTTTATATTTGAAATTAATCATTCTTTAATCCCATCTAAATTATCTGGAGGTTCAACCCATTTAAAGTCTGAATGTGGTAGATAGTCAGACATTGCCCAACCGTAAAGATTATTAGCATCCAAATACATTAAATAATCAGATGGTTTACTTGAATCATAATCAGATATATATTTATTATTTGCTTTAGAATGTCGTAAGCTACACTGTGTCAAACCTCCTCTTATACCTTTAGCGAAAAAGTTATACATGTTTATATCAGTTAAGAGTTCAAGTTTTACACCTGTTTCTTTCAACATAGCATCCCACGAAAAACCTGGTAATGTATAATAGTGACAGGGGTCTAGACCGTAAATTTTTCTAGAATCAATTCTGAATTTTTCGAAAATGTCTGCTAAAATTAAAACATCTGTTTTCAAATAGTGTTCTAAATATTCTCTTAAACTGCTACATTTAAAATGTGACCAAACTTTTACAGCGTGATTATAGTCATCTTGATTGCAATCTTCTTCAATCAAAGAATTTCTAAAAGATTCTATTGAAGGGAGCTCTGTCTCACTTAATTTATCTATAGAGTCTAAATAGTCATAGCAGAAAACACCCTTACGAGTCATTAGTTGGAAAGATTCATCATCTTTGAAAAATGATGTTAAAATTTTAAAATCTGTTTTTTTATCTAATGTTTTTGCTATACTATCAATACTCGAAGGTAGAAATCTAAATGAGTCTAAGAATCGTAATTCTAAAAACTCTCCTTGCTTACTATTTATTAAGATTTTTGATGAAATTGATATATATTTCTCTTTGTTGAGAGGAATAATATTTATAGACCCTTTGATATTACCCAGCTCTTTTATGAATAAATGTGAGTCATATCCGGTTAAGTTATGGAAAAAAATAGGAATAAATTTAGGTATCTTATAATTTAAGTTACATTTGGAATGTGCAGCCGCTCTGAATTTTCCAGTTAGATGGTCATGATCCCGAAACTTTAGACTCCCCCACACTGGTTTCTTACAGATATGACATGTTGTTGGTTGTTGAAATTTAATTTCATCCTGAGGTGTCATAGTCATCGGGATTTTCTTCCCCAAATGATTTTTATAAATGTGTTGACAGTCTTCATGCAAGTTCTCTATAAAAACTTGTGTACAGTCTTCACCTAGAATAAAAAACATAAAAAAATAATTATATTATATTACCAGCGAATTTATATATTACATATGAAATGAGGTTTTTAAGAATAATTTTTACTTACCGGTGTATTTGAAAAGTTTATTCAAAGATGTATTAAATGAACATTTGATAAAATAGGATACAGCAATTGGAACATGTTTTTTAATAGATGTAGTTGATGAGTTTGATGGATCAGGTTGACAGCTATCGATATTCACCAACATACACTCAAAATCTGCATAGATGGCAAATGATACTTCTAGTGATCTATGTTGATGTTCAAACTGTAGTATATTATTTGGAGCATCTGGTAGTGTTGTCACAGTTTTATTGCATTCATTTTCATGCTTCTCAAATGCTTCATCTGTGTTGAACGTTTGCAGACATGAATTACATATTCTTACTGATCGTTTGCTATGACTCAGTTGTGCTCCTATTAATCTAGACATATTTTTTATCCATACATAATGACTACAATCCCCTTCCTGTATTAGTAATAAATTAATATGTTGTTGTCTTTTATGTTGAGAGTTGAAATATGGACCAACAACTCTATAACTTTCTCCAGATCCATTTTTTTCTACTCCGAAAACATTTATACTAATTGTAGGATTGAGTGTCTCAAAGATCGATATGTCTTTAAGTTTCAAAGGGAACTCTAAATTTGTAAAGTCAATTTGAATTCCACTCATTAAACTTATCACATCACCTCGAATGTTTTCAATCTGATAACTGTTTGGTCTATTAGAATTTACATCTATGGGGTAAAGAGCTGATATAACCGCCCATTTAAAACAGAATTCATCATTATTTTGGACATTAACACATGCTTCTTTCAGCTTAATGCTTTTTGGAAGACTTAAATAGCTCGAGCCTCTGAAGGGTTTATACTCATTAATATTTACTTCAATATGTTTAATACACAATAGCGCCCATCCTGAATCTCTTTCCTGAAACTCTTCACTTTTAACTTCAATTGTTTTAAACATATTTTTAATTATATCTTTCAAATCATCATTTTGTAAAGCTATTTGCATTGGACATTTAAACGATTTTATGCTTATTTCACTTTTTTCTGATTCTCCTTGTGTTGATATAAATTTTATGAACTCTGCAAATAATTCAATGCTGAACTTTATACCCTCTTTGGTTTCAAACGAGTATTCAAGTAATTTAATTATATCAAGTGTACAGCTATTTAAAAATTTGGTAATGTCTATAAGCCCTTCATCGGTATTTTCTAAGGAATATGTTTCCACTTTACCTTCAAAACAATGCCTTATTTTGTTAAAACGAGTATTGTCGACTGGAACTTTGCTCTTTCTCTTATGCTCATTAGTTCTAAGGTGATGACCCCATCCAGATACTAGCACATCTATTTCGCAGTTTTCACATCTACGTTTTTTCGATGATGAATCATTCACATCTTTTGGAAGTATTCTCTTGCTGATAGTTGATTGATCAATTACTCGCTCTTGAGAGGAGGTGTTAATATGTTTCTTGCGGAAGTGTTCCAACATTGAATCCTTTCGTGTATATGTTTTGTCACACTGAGAACATTTAATTTTATCGCCATGTGCAGCTCTTATATGCCTATTCAGAGTTCCGATATGAGTAAATTTAACACTGCATACGTTACACTCAAAATTCTCCATTTTATTCTTTTTAAGTTTTTTTAGTTTTAACGAGTTTGAGTCAAGAAGTATAATACTAGATTAACAAGTAAGACTATAATGAAAATTAAAAGAAAAATACAGCCTATTTATACACATTCATTTAACTTTCTTAAAACTTTATTATAACGCTTCTCATTATATTTCTTATCTAAGTATATTAACACTGATGACATATATGAACACAATGATTTTTTGTAAGCTTTTTATTATCGCATACCTATACATATATATTAATTTTATATCTTATCATTCTAGTAACAATGTAAATGAAATGGATTTCTTTAAGTTTCACATGTTTCCACATGTGAAACTTAAAGAAACTTTCCACAAATTCTAATTATAGATGACATAGTTATTAGTCTTTATCATTTCCACGGTTAAAATAAAAAAAAACCTAAATTCAGCCGACTAATATGATAGTTGCTGTGGTTGTTGTCTCACCCTCTGATGCATGATTATCATTTTGGAATGATGTTGTATCTGAATTTGTACTATTGTGTAAATTCTTAGCGTTTGTAAAAGTTAACAAACGAAACGATAATCCTATTTGTACTGTATCATTATTAGGCGAATTCAATGAAAACGAAAGATTATCAGCTCTATTTGATTGTTGTAAATTTTCCTAATTCTAAAAACTCTCCTTGCTTGCTATTTACCAGCGCCGCCGCCGCCGCCACGCATCGCACCCGCCCATCGCACCCGCCTGCATCGCAACCTAATCAGTTCATTGCCCTACATTTATATAATATTCAATTACATATTATCCCAAAAGCTAGCGCCATACCTTATCATACAATTTTTTTCCTTTTCTTAATTTACTTCCCAACACCTTCAACCACACAACCGCGGCCCGCGCCGTCGCCTCGCATCACACCCCACACATCGATACCTAATCAATTCATGTGACCGTTGCTGCTGGTGTAGCCCCAAAAATAATTTATGCGTCATCAAAGATATGATTTCTACAATTTAAAACGAAAAAAATTCTTAAGCCCCTAGTATATGATTCATACTACATAAAAAACATTATGTTCTCTTTGATCTTTAAACAGCATGGCGATTACCATGAAATCACTTATCAAGCAACATCATGCGATACTATTTTTGAAAGCAAGACCATACGACCAGTATATAGGCTGTGCCGGTGGTGCCGGTGATCCCGAACCCGCTTATTTATACTACTAGCATATTTCACCATTTCAACATGGTTTTGTTGCAGGTAGATCTACAGGCACTAATCTTTCAATTTTCTCCAATTTCATCTTAAATAAACTCGAAGAAGGATACCAAATTGATGTTATTTATACTGATTTTGCGAAGGCTTTTGATCGAGTCAGTCATAGTATATTGATTGAAAAATTGAAACTATTTGGTTTTCACTCAAACATGTTGCAATGGCTAAAATCCTATCTAAAGGGTCGTATACAGTTTGTTCTGTCAAATCCAATTGTAGTAACCTCGGGTGTCCCCCAAGGTAGCCATCTTGGCCCCCTTCTTTTCCTAATCTTTATTAATGACATGGCTGATATCTTTCTGAACTCCAGAAGGCTTCTATTTGCAGATGATTTGAAGTTTTTCAGATGCGTTAAATCTTTAAATGATTGTATTCTCTTACAAGACTATCTCCATAAGTTGACAGGATGGTGCTCAACTAACCAATTACTCTTGAACGTTAAGAAATGCCAAATTTTTTCTTTTTGTCGCAATTTTTTAAAAATTACATTTGATTACACAGTTGACACGTTTGTTCTTGAAAGAGTTTTGGAGAAAAAAGATCTTGGTGTAATATTTGATTCAAAACTAAGTTTTACCAAGCACATAGAATTTATTGTAGCTAAATCTTATTCAATGCTAGGGTTTATTAAACGAAATACCAAAGACTTCAAGGACCCTTTTGCCCCTAAACCTCTTTATAATGCCTATGTTAGGTCTAACTTAGAATACTGCTGTTGTGATTTGGAATCCTTACTACAATATTTATTCAAACAGAATAGAAATGATCCAAAGAAAATTTACAAGGTATACAATCCAGAAGTTAGATTGGAACATCGAAATCCCTTCATACTCAACTAGATGTAAACTTCTTGGAGCTCAATCTCTCGAAAATAGAAGAAAAATGATGTCTGTAATGTTCATTAGTGATATTTTGTCACATCATATCAAATGCCTTATGCTTTTATCATTGATTGATTTGTATGCTCCGTCGCGTCAGATAAGAGAACGTTGTCTATTCCGAGAAAAGGAACACAGAGTAAACTATGCTCGTAATGAACCAATAACTCGTTGTGTCAGAGAAACTAATCTCATTTCAAATTATATTGATTTTAACTTTCATAAAAGCAGATACATTTTAAAAATTAATTTAATTTTGTTCTTTTCAAATTGATTAATCAAATTATGATTACACAATTTATAGTATTAAATACTTAATGTAATTTTGTTAGATGATAAATGTTATACCTATTTATCTCTTTTTTGTAGTCTAATTGTAGATTTAATTATCTCTAATTGATGTTAAATAAATAAATATAAATATAATATTTCCAAAAGCGTATTCCTTTATGAAACAAAACATCTACAAAGATTTCTTATTTTTTTTGCTTTATTTCTTCTCTGTCATCGAACATCTATTAAACTCACTCTATTCCATTCTATCAAATTCTGAATGGAATATCCCATACGTGCAGAATTAAAATCTGCACGTTTCACTCAACTGGTTCCAAAGGAATTGTAGATTGAGTTTATTTTTTTGAGATTTTATCTTATGAAAATTTTCGTTTTCATGAATTTACCTTACACGCCTGCACCAACGCAATCTTGATGGGATTTTTTTATGTTTACTTTTGGGTGAACAGATGAAATTATTTAATTTGAATTATTGGAAAATAATAACTATTGCGCTCAGATTACTTTTAGAAATGCATAGGCATAGATAAGAATTCAAGTATATGTTATCTTCAATTTTTTTTTATTAGTGCTTGACAATACGCCCCCATAGCTTTGCGCACTGTGTATTTGCACATCCTGCTCATATGGTGGGTCCGGCCCTGTACATCGAATTAAATGCATAAGAATTCAAAGTAGCATCCAAGTAAATTCTATCGAATTTTCCTTAAAAAAAAAGGTTTCCAAATTTGTTATTTATTACATTATTGTAATTAATTTTGTACTAACCATTAAAATGACCAGGGCGTCAATAAAGGGACATATCTTGATAAAAAGATTACTTGTTACAGCTTCTTAGATCGTTTATGTTCTTAACTAGCCAGATTTATAAATAATTTAATATAAAATTTTGTAGAAAACCCTAGAATTCTTGGAATTAATGTCTTTTTATTTTTTTTTGCGAAATTTACATCCATGTTTTATGGATATTATTTACATTTGACTTAATTCTAAATTTGAAAGAGTTTTGACTTGAAATTGCATTTCGAATTTGTGTATTAATAAATTCTTTATCACTTTCACGAGCTTGATTCTGCTGTTCCTCTTGTTGGTATTCCTCGCGTTAATTTTGGACATAATAGGTTCATTCGTTATCACACCGACACCGACACCGGACAGCATTATGTATTATATCTATAAGTCGGCTCTCTTTTCGTTCATCTGTAAAAGCGTTGATGTTGTGTTCGATAACTCGACCTAAATTGATCGCTATTATTTCGTGCAGTTGAAGATTGTTGCCAATATTGATATTGACAATGAGGATCAAAGAAGATCCTTTGATGATAATTATTAGTTAGATAATTTGTGTAACAGTTCGTGCTGCGGCTTACATCGTTCCAAATACGTCTTTCCCATGGAGAATGTCTATAACGATCGTTACGGGCATCCCTACGATTTACTGAATATCTTCTCACTCGATCTCTTCGCTGATCTTTTCGGTCATCCAGAGGAGATCGACTTTTGTCTCTGTATGATCGCCTTTGCAGTGATGTCTCACTTCTTTCGTCACCTCTGCTTCCACGGCTAAAACTACTCATACCACTACTATGATCCTTGTAGCTCTTTCTAGTTTTGGCAAGCATCTTTGAGAATGCTTTTAACTCTGAATCAAAATTTATATATGCTTCAACTTTGAGCTTTTTATACTGCTTCAGCTGCATTTCATCCAAGTCACCATTAATCTCATCGTACCCAGAGTCGCTATGTGCTTTCCTTTTGTTCGAGCAGTGATATTCATTGTTTTCCGGCTTCTTAAATTTCTCAATTTTGCTATGGAGTTTCTTCAACTTTACGGGATTCTCTAGAATTTTAAGTTTTAATTCTATTTCCTTTAACTTCATCATCCTTAGTGGATCTTCCAATAGTTTTCTCTTCAGATCTACTTCCACTTTTATCGGCATAATGGACACTTTCACTCCAGAGACGTTCTTGGTGTTTGCTTCGGGCTTCTGTTGGGATAAACGTATATTTAGTGTTATAAAGGATCTTGGGAATAATAGTAAATTGTAGATATTTTTACTTACCATGTTTGAAATAAATAACTTAATATATTGAATTTGCGAATTTAAGTATTTATTTTTCCAACGTTGTAGTTTTGCGTTTCAGTTACGTGTTTTCAAGTCAGAATGTTGTACACAATTGAATTGAATATTGAATTTTATCGAGATTTTATGTAAAATCTCAAATGAATGACAACTCTACCTGTCTATTGTTTTCTTTCTAATTACTAATTACTTTTTTTTCAGGGATGATTCTAAAGCGACCCATACACGACCCCACTAATTGTGCGCACATCGCTGTCGGTGCATATATGAAATATGGCTGTGTGTGTGATGAGTTATGTATAGCGTGTATTAGCAGGTAGAAGGGAAATCGGGTAATTAGTAATTACCTCTATTGCTGTAATAATGATATAGACGATAATAAGAGTAATAAAGATTATTTTTGAATGAACAGAACCGATGTGAATTCTTGGTATTTTGCTTAATGAACTATTAAGTAATAATTTTAGAAAGATTTTAGCTTTGAACTAATCCAATAAATTAATTTGTTCGTTTAAATTATGCGGGCTATATCTTAATTCATCAATTATATTTTAGGACGCGTGATTTACTGGTAAATTCCAAGAAACAATCGTTCTACAGTCAGTTTCTAGCCTTTTCTATTTTTTCTGCCCATGCTAATTTCAATCTGTCATTTTTCGTGTAACAATAGTAAAAATAAAAATCACTGAAAAGTTTCAAAAAAACCACACATTTTATGATACTTATGGAAATCCTGGAACTGGTAAAATTTAAAAAGGATGTTTTGCCTTGAGTTCCAAAGGCTATAAATGAAAAAAATAATTTTGTGGGGTTTTAAATAATTGAAGTGATAACTTCTTATCGGAGGGTAAGTCGATTTGTTACGTAACGTAAGGCGTTACGGCACGAGTACGATAACTCAGGCGCTGCAAAATAATAATGGATTTTCTTAGACGGGTCAAAAATTAGCATTTTTTACTACGGGTGGTAGGGGTCTGAGTACCATTTTTCAACCTAGTTCTTTGCGTTAATAGTTTTTCAAAAAAAAAAAAAATACCTTCAAACTCAAAATTTATTAAAAAAAGTGAGACATGTTGGAATTCTGCGCACCCGCAAACACCCTGCTTGGGCACACTATGAGCTTTGGGTGGGTGATAGCCGTTTTCTAAATATGCATACATATAAAAAAAGAAAAATCTCATTAAAAGTAGTTTGGGTAATTTTAATTTTTTTTCTTGAAATAAATGATAAAATGACTTGTTTCTGGCTTTCAGAAAATAAATTTTTTTTAACAGATAAAAGTGGCAACGTTACTAATTTTGAATTAGAGGATCGTGAGTTATCATCTTAACGCACCAAACTCGATCTTTGTTTGACAAAATATTCGATAAATATCCCGAAATCAGTGGAATAAAATATTTTCGGTCTTCGAATGTTCGATTCGGTATTCATATTCATAATGAAGACCTAAAGGTAGGAATACACGGTCAACGTAATCGCTCAACACGTCGACTCTCTGAAGTAAAAATGTCACGTCTTGGATAATATGAATTTTTCAAACAATTAGTAAAAATAAATTTTGTGGTGACGCCACAGAGTCAAAACGATGACCGACTAGAGAAGTCATATATTTTTGTTTAAATTCACGAATCATCTATTAATCCTATCATAATAGTTTTGCAAGAAAAAAAAAAACTTGACTATATCCTATATCGTTTTATTTTAATTTTCAAACCCTAAGGCTGCACGCACAGTAATTTGTTTTCTAATTTTAACTAACATATGCCTTTAAAACCTATAAGGTTAAAAGGACGATACAGAATGACAAGTCATGAAAATAATGATGAAATTCACGCCTCCTCAAAAACAAAAAAAAAAATAAATGAGCGAATGTAAAGTATGAACTTTCTTTTAGCTAACAACTTTAATGTAGCTAAACATGGCAAAGTTAGTAGCCAGGTAGTCAAGTCAAAGTATCATTAAAAAGGCTTAACGCCGATGATCCTATTATAATGAGCAATAATGGAATAGATGGTTCAATATCATAATAGGCACCTATCTATACCTACAAATATATTTACATATATTTAGGCTCTGAGTATTAATTGCTTAAATTATATAAGTACACGGTTGGAAACTTGGTATATAAATAAGTACGTCCATACATTTATAATGAAAGTGAAGGATGTGGGCGGATAGGTAGTAAAAATTAAACATAATTATGTACCAATAAATGGATAATATATAACGGTACCTGCTATATTACCAATACGTTAAAGCCTATTTTTATCGGAAACGGCTCTAACTATTTTGATTAAAAAAAATCAGTCCAGCTTTTTAGGTACGACAGATCATATGATTGAAAAAAAATATTAAAAAATGTCTAAAAACGGTACTTTCCATTGGACCGTTTTTTTATTGCGACTATCTCATAAATGGCTCTACCGATTCTTTCGAAATTTCACACGTATATAGGTTTAGCTTGTCCAATTTATACTGCATACCAATATTTTTTTGTATTTTTAAAAGAATTTTTTAAAAAAATTTATATTTTGAAAACTGCTCAATATTTTTTTTTCAAAAATTATAGTTATATGTATTTGCTGAATAGCTATGAATTGGCCTTTTTGATTTTTTTAAAAATTGTTTTGAACATTTAAAAAAAAAACTTTTTTTCTCAAAAACTGCTTTACAAAAAATTTTATTATTTATTAAATATTTAAAATTGCCATACCAATTTTTTTTTTTGAAAAAAATAAAGAAACTTTGTGTATAAATAATAAAGTAAAAAATTACTTCAAAAATAAATTTAAAATAGAAATCTTTTGCATACAATGTGATCGAACATAAGAGCAAGTTCGTGCGATCCAGACGTGCATTTTATTTTTTCTTAGTTTTCAAAATTTTATACAAAAAATATTTAAGAAAAAACCACTCGAGGATTTAAATTATATGTATTTTTATATTCATATATGGTATATTCCATCTATTTGTACATAATTATGCTTCATTTTTACTACCTAACCCGCCCACATCCTACATATTCATTTATATGTATGGATTTAATTATTTACATACCTAATTTCCATCTGTGTATATGTAATTAAAACAATTAAAACTCATAATCTAGATTTATATATACATGACGCTAATTCATCCATTCGATAATTACTCATTATACTAGGAACCAAAGTAAGTCCTCTAACTTGGGCTTTAGCCCTTTTTAATGATAACTTGACTACCTGCCTAGTAACATTACCATATTTAGCTACATTAAAGTTGTTAGCTATAAAAATAAATTTTCTTTCTTTTTTTTTTTTTTTTTTTGAGGAGGCGTGAATTTCATCGTTATTTTGATGACGTGTCATTCTACATCGTCCTTCTAACCGTATAGGTCTGAAGGCATATATAGTTAACATTAGTAAACAAATTACTGTGTGCGCGGCCTTAGGGCTTGAAAATTGAAATAAAACGATATAAGATATAGTCGCCCCATTGATGGTTCGTTAATTAAAAATAAATATATATATATATATCTCTTCTGTAAAGCTAAAATTACACGGTATAATGACCGCTTTGACTCTGTGACGTCACAACAAATATAATTTTCACTCAATGTCACCTACACCAATGCCTTGATTGAAAAATTCATATCAATGCAGATGTTAACGATCATATCTAAGACGTGACATTTTTACTGCAGAGAGTCAACTTGTTAAGCGATTACGTTTACCGTGTATTCCTAGCTTTAGGTCCTCATTATGAATATGAATATCGAATCGAAGATTCGAAACGCGAACTTATTTTATTCCACTGCTTTCTTCATATTTATTAAATATTTTGTCAACAAAATATAGAGCTTGGTTCATTACAATATTAACTGACGAACCTCTTATTCAAAATTAGCAACGTTGCCATTTTATCTGTTATATCTACAGGGCCGATCCGAGTCAAATGTGCGCCCGGTGCAAGTTCTACGTTTGGCGTCCCAACCTTTCTCTTGTCATGTTTGTCGTTTACTATCTTGAGTTTAGAAAACCTACTCTCTCCTGAAGGCACTAAAGGGGTTATATGCCTACCATTAAAATGTTTTAAAACGGTGCGAGCGGTTGGGAAAATAGAAGAGGATTTATTCTATTTTCTGCCACCGAAGGTTTTTTTGTTCATTTTCTTTTTTTAATAAAAAATTAATAACACTTTTCACAAAACCCTTTTTATTTTCCTAAAAATAAACCGCGACTTTGGAAACCTAAAATGTTTAATATTGATAATAATTAAATATTAATATTAATATTAATATTAATATTAATATTAATATTAATATTAATATTAATATTAATATTAATATTAATATTAATATTAATATTAATATTAATATTAATATTAATATTAATATTAATATTAATATTAATATTAATATTAATATTAATATTAATATTAATATTAATATTAATATTAATATTAATATTAATATTAATATTAATATTAATATTAATATTAATATTAATATTAATATTAATATTAATATTAATATTAATATTAATATTAATATTAATATTAATATTAATATTAATATTAATATTAATATTAATATTAATATTAATATTAATATTAATATTAATATTAATATTAATATTAATATTAATATTAATATTAATATTAATATTAATATTAATATTAATATTAATATTAATATTAATATTAATATTAATATTAATATTAATATTATATTATATATTATTAATATTAATATTAATAATATATATATTATTAATATTAATATTATAATATTAATATTAATATTAATATTAATATTAATATTAATATTAATATTAATATTAATATTTAATCTCTTTTTCGTAAAGATCGTTGTTCTTAGACAACTGGTTTGGAAAGAGGGGGAGGTGTGCTACTTGCTGTTTGCTCTACACATGTTTGCATTGAAATGAGTTTGCCTTCTTCTGCTTCTTCTTGTCCGTACGACATTGACCAAATTATAGTTAAAATCATCTTTGAAAATAAATACGTATTATTTGTTGTTGTAAGTTATATTCCACCCAGAAGCTCACTTGACTTGTATAAAATTCATGTAAACAATTGCAATTTCTATTTATTAAAACTAAAAAATAATGAACATATAATTATTCTTGGAGATTTTAATCTTACAAATGTTGAATGGGTTTTTGATCCCGAAGAGCTACAACTGTTTTCATTAGATTTTGAATGTGAATTAATTGATTCTTTTGCAAGTTATGACTTGATTCAACTTAATTGTTACAAAAATAATTTAAATTGTATTCTGGATTTTGTTTTTGTCGATAGAGAATTAAATATATCAGTTGATGAATCACTTAATCCTATTTTTCCTAACTCTGTTCACCATTTGGCTCTTAATGTTAATTTTTCATTCTATGACTATTTCAAAAGTACAAATTGTTGTAAATTTAAGTTTAATTACGCAAGAGCTAATTACTCAGACATTGCGAGTTATTTGTCGGGTATACCGTGGCACTTAAATTATAGTTCTATGAATTTAATTCAATTTTATAATTTTTTCATTGATAATCTGAAAGCGGCAATTGATATGAATGTACCAAAGGTAAAAATTAATAAAAACTCAAAGCCTCCTTGGTTTAATAAAAGGCTTTCTAGCTTAAGTAATAGAAAAAACAAAGCTTACAAACGGATACGTACTTGCGAAAATAATACCGTCTTAAAAGAGGTTTACGTTCGGTTAGCGGGAGAATTCGATGTTCTTAACAAATTTCTTTATAAAAATTACATTTTGTCAATTGAATCGAACATAAAAACAAATAGAAAATGTTTTTGGTCATTTATTAAAAGTAAAAAAATGTCCAATGGTATTCCTAGTAGTATGAAGTACCTTGGGTCAACATATTCGGATCTTCCCAATATTTGTAATTCGTTTGCCCATTATTTCGAATCAAACTATACGAAATCTAATTTAGATCATTTAAGTAGAGCTGATTTAAATAATCAAAATTATAAGGTTGATATTAGTCAGTTAGAGATTAATATATCCGAAATCGAAGAAGGTCTATTAAGTTTAAATAGTGATTGTAAGCCAGGCCCTGATGAAATTCCACAAATTATTTTAAAAAAATGTGCATCTGCTATATCTGTGCCCCTTTTTTACATTTTCAACACCTCCCTTGTGAGTGGTGAATTCCTTTCAGTTTGGAAAAAATCATTTTTATCTCCAATTCATAAAACTGGCCCAAAGCAGGAAGTAACCAACTATCGTCCTATTTGTAAACTATCGAGTATACCGAAACTTTTCGAGAAAATTATATGTGGAAAATTGACATTTCTTCTTAAGGAGCATATTTCACCATTTCAACATGGTTTTGTTGCAGGTAGATCTACAGCCACTAATCTATCAATTTTCTCCAATTTCATCTTAAATAAACTCGAAGAAGGATACCAAATTGATGTTATTTATACTGATTTTGCGAAGGCTTTTGATCGAGTCAGTCATAGTATATTGATTGAAAAATTGAAACTATTTGGTTTTCACTCAAACATGTTGCAATGGCTAAAATCCTATCTAAATCAAGTGCTGTCAAATCCAATTGTAGTAACCTCGAGTGTCCCCCAAGGTAGCCATCTTGGCCCCTTCTTTTCCTAATCTTTATTAATGACATGGCTGATATCTTTCTGAACTCCAGTAGGCTTCTATTTGCAGATGATTTGAAGTTTTTCAGATGCGTTAAATCTTTAAATGATTGTATTCTCTTACAAGACGATCTCCATAAGTTGACAGGATGGTGCTCAACTAACCAATTACTCTTGAACGTTAAGAAATGCCAATTTTTTTCTTTTTGTCGCAATTTTTCAAAAATTATATTTGATTACACAGTTGACACGTTTGTTCTTGAAAGAGTTTTGGAGAAAAAAGATCTTGGTGTAATATTTGATTCAAAACTAAGTTTTGCCAAGCACATAGAATTTATTGTAGCTAAATCTTATTCAATGCTAGGGTTTATTAAACGAAATACCAAAGACTTCAAGGACCCTTATGCCCTTAAATCTCTTTATAATGCCTATGTAAGGTCTAACTTAGAATACTGCTGTGTGATTTGGAATCCTTACTACAATATTTATTCAAACAGAATAGAAATGATCCAAAGAAAATTTACAAGGTATACAATCCAGAAATTAGATTGGAACATCGAAATCCCGTCATACTCAACTAGATGTAAACTTCTTGGAGCTCAATCTCTCGAAAATAGAAGAAAAATGATGTCTGTAATGTTCATTAGTGATATTTTGTCACATCATATCAAATGCCTTATGCTTTTATCATTGATTGATTTGTATGCTCCGTCGCGTCAGATAAGAGAACGTTGTCTATTCCGAGAAAAGGAACACAGAGTAAACTATGCTCGTAATGAACCAATAACTCGTTGTGTCAGAGAAACTAATCTCATTTCAAATTATATTGATTTTAACTTTCATAAAAGCAGATACATTTTAAAAATTAATTTAATTTTGTTCTTTTCAAATTGATTAATCAAATTATGATTACACAATTTATAGTATTAAATACTTAATGTAATTTTGTTAGATGATAAATGTTATACCTATTTATCTCTTTTTTGTAGTCTAATTGTAGATTTAATTATCTCTAATTGATGTTAAATAAATAAATATAAATATAATATTTCCAAAAGCGTATTCCTTTATGAAACAAAACATCTACAAAGATTTCTTATTTTTTTTGCTTTATTTCTTCTCTGGCATCGAACATCTATTAAACTCACTCTATTCCATTCTATCAAATTCTGAATGGAATATCCCATACGTGCAGAATTAAAATCTGCACGTTTCACTCAACTGGTTCCAAAGGAATTGTAGATTGAGTTTATTTTTTTGAGATTTTATCTTATGAAAATTTTCGTTTTCATGAATTTACCTTACACGCCTGCACCAACGCAATCTTGATGGGATTTTTTTATGTTTACTTTTGGGTGAACAGATGAAATTATTTAATTTGAATTATTGGAAAATAATAACTATTGCGCTCAGATTACTTTTAGAAATGCATAGGCATAGATAAGAATTCAAGTATATGTTATCTTCAATTTTTTTTTATTAGTGCTTGACAATACGCCCCCATAGCTTTGCGCACTGTGTATTTGCACATCCTGCTCATATGGTGGGTCCGGCCCTGTACATCGAATTAAATGCATAAGAATTCAAAGTAGCATCCAAGTAAATTCTATCGAATTTTCCTTAAAAAAAAAGGTTTCCAAATTTGTTATTTATTACATTATTGTAATTAATTTTGTACTAACCATTAAAATGACCAGGGCGTCAATAAAGGGACATATCTTGATAAAAAGATTACTTGTTACAGCTTCTTAGATCGTTTATGTTCTTAACTAGCCAGATTTATAAATAATTTAATATAAAATTTTGTAGAAAACCCTAGAATTCTTGGAATTAATGTCTTTTTATTTTTTTTTGCGAAATTTACATCCATGTTTTATGGATATTATTTACATTTGACTTAATTCTAAATTTGAAAGAGTTTTGACTTGAAATTGCATTTCGAATTTGTGTATTAATAAATTCTTTATCACTTTCACGAGCTTGATTCTGCTGTTCCTCTTGTTGGTATTCCTCGCGTTAATTTTGGACATAATAGGTTCATTCGTTATCACACCGACACCGACACCGGACAGCATTATGTATTATATCTATAAGTCGGCTCTCTTTTCGTTCATCTGTAAAAGCGTTGATGTTGTGTTCGATAACTCGACCTAAATTGATCGCTATTATTTCGTGCAGTTGAAGATTGTTGCCAATATTGATATTGACAATGAGGATCAAAGAAGATCCTTTGATGATAATTATTAGTTAGATAATTTGTGTAACAGTTCGTGCTGCGGCTTACATCGTTCCAAATACGTCTTTCCCATGGAGAATGTCTATAACGATCGTTACGGGCATCCCTACGATTTACTGAATATCTTCTCACTCGATCTCTTCGCTGATCTTTTCGGTCATCCAGAGGAGATCGACTTTTGTCTCTGTATGATCGCCTTTGCAGTGATGTCTCACTTCTTTCGTCACCTCTGCTTCCACGGCTAAAACTACTCATACCACTACTATGATCCTTGTAGCTCTTTCTAGTTTTGGCAAGCATCTTTGAGAATGCTTTTAACTCTGAATCAAAATTTATATATGCTTCAACTTTGAGCTTTTTATACTGCTTCAGCTGCATTTCATCCAAGTCACCATTAATCTCATCGTACCCAGAGTCGCTATGTGCTTTCCTTTTGTTCGAGCAGTGATATTCATTGTTTTCCGGCTTCTTAAATTTCTCAATTTTGCTATGGAGTTTCTTCAACTTTACGGGATTCTCTAGAATTTTAAGTTTTAATTCTATTTCCTTTAACTTCATCATCCTTAGTGGATCTTCCAATAGTTTTCGCTTCAGATCTACTTCCACTTTTATCGGCATAATGGACACTTTCACTCCAGAGACGTTCTTGGTGTTTGCTTCGGGCTTCTGTTGGGATAAACGTATATTTAGTGTTATAAAGGATCTTGGGAATAATAGTAAATTGTAGATATTTTTACTTACCATGTTTGTAATAAATAACTTAATATATTGAATTTGCGAATTTAAGTATTTATTTTTCCAACGTTGTAGTTTTGCGTTTCAGTTACGTGTTTTTAAGTCAGAATGTTGTACACAATTGAATTGAATATTGAATTTTATCGAGATTTTATGTAAAATCTCAAATGAATGACAACTCTACCTGTCTATTGTTTTCTTTCTAATTACTAATTACTTTTTTTTCAGGGATGATTCTAAAGCGACCCATACACGACCCCACTAATTGTGCGCACATCGCTGTCGTTGCATATATGAAATATGGCTGTGTGTGTGATGAGTTATGTATAGCGTGTATTAGCAGGTAGAAGGGAAATCGGGTAATTAGTAATTACCTCTATTGCTGTAATAATGATATAGACGATAATAGAGTAATAAAGATTATTTTTGAATGAACAGAACCGATGTGAATTCTTGGTATTTTGCTTAATGAACTATTAAGTAATAATTTTAGAAAGATTTTAGCTTTGAACTAATCCAATAAATTAATTTGTTCGTTTAAATTATGCGGGCTATATCTTAATTCATCAATTATATTTTAGGACGCGTGATTTACTGGTAAATTCCAAGAAACAATCGTTCTACAGTCAGTTTCTAGCCTTTTCTATTTTTTCTGCCCATGCTAATTTCAATCTGTCATTTTTCGTGTAACAATAGTAAAAATAAAAATCACTGAAAAGTTTCAAAAAAACCACACATTTTATGATACTTATGGAAATCCTGGAACTGGTAAAATTTAAAAAGGATGTTTTGCCTTGAGTTCCAAAGGCTATAAATGAAAAAAATAATTTTGTGGGGTTTTAAATAATTGAAGTGATAACTTCTTATCGGAGGGTAAGTCGATTTGTTACGTAACGTAAGGCGTTACGGCACGAGTACGATAACTCAGGCGCTGCAAAATAATAATGGATTTTCTTAGACGGGTCAAAAATTAGCATTTTTTACTACGGGTGGTAGGGGTCTGAGTACCATTTTTCAACCTAGTTCTTTGCGTTAATAGTTTTTCAAAAAAAAAAAAATACCTTCAAACTCAAAATTTATTAAAAAAAGTGAGACATGTTGGAATGCTGCGCACCCGCAAACACCCTGCTTGGGCACACTATGAGCTTTGGGTGGGTGATAGCCGTTTTCTAAATATGCATACATATAAAAAAAGAAAAATCTCATTAAAAGTAGTTTGGGTAATTTTAATTTTTTTTCTTGAAATAAATGATAAAATGACTTGTTTCTGGCTTTCAGAAAATAAATTTTTTTTAACAGATAAAAGTGGCAACGTTACTAATTTTGAATTAGAGGATCGTGAGTTATCATCTTAACGCACCAAACTCGATCTTTGTTTGACAAAATATTCGATAAATATCCCGAAATCAGTGGAATAAAATATTTTCGGTCTTCGAATGTTCGATTCGGTATTCATATTCATAATGAAGACCTAAAGGTAGGAATACACGGTCAACGTAATCGCTCAACACGTCGACTCTCTGAAGTAAAAATGTCACGTCTTGGATAATATGAATTTTTCAAACAATTAGTAAAAATAAATTTTGTGGTGACGCCACAGAGTCAAAACGATGACCGACTAGAGAAGTCATATATTTTTGTTTAAATTCACGAATCATCTATTAATCCTATCATAATAGTTTTGCAAGAAAAAAAAAAACTTGACTATATCCTATATCGTTTTATTTTAATTTTCAAACCCTAAGGCTGCACGCACAGTAATTTGTTTTCTAATTTTAACTAACATATGCCTTTAAAAC
>CAJVCO010000328.1:0-26224 GCA_910595825.1 Philhelius pedissequus
TCTGTCCCTTAAAATTCGATTTGCGGCTAAACTACTTGCCCCAGCGACTTAAAAATTATATATTCGTGATCTTGGAGCTGCCACCTTTTAATCCATGTAACGAATGACACGAAAAAACTAATTTAAAAAAAATTGGACATTTTTATCTTTAAACGCGTTTTCCGGCCAAACTATGCGTCCTAGACCCATCAAACTTTACACTTTTTCTGTCCCTTAAAATTCGATTTGCGGCTAAACTACTTGCCCCAGCGACTTAAAAATTATATATTCGTGATCTTGGAACTGCCACCTTTTAATCCATGTAACGAATGACACGAAAAACTAATTTTAAAAAAATTGGACATTTTTATCTTTAAACGCGTTTTCCGGCTAAACTATGCGTCCTAGACCCATCAAACTTTACACTTTTTCTGTCCCTAAAAATTCGATTTGCGGCTAAACTACTTGCCCCAGCGACTTAAAAATTATATATTCGTGATCTTGGAACTGCCACCTTTTAATCCATGTAACGAATGACACGAAAAACTAATTTTAAAAAAATTGGACATTTTTATCTTTAAACGCGTTTTCCGGCTAAACTATGCGTCCTAGACCCATCAAACTTTACACTTTTTCTGTCCCTAAAAATTCGATTTGCGGCTAAACTACTTGCCCCAGCGACTTAAAAATTATATATTCGTGATCTTGGAACTGCCACCTTTTAATCCATGTAACGAATGACACGAAAAACTAATTTTAAAAAAATTGGACATTTTTATCTTTAAACGCGTTTTCCGGCTAAACTATGCGTCCTAGACCCATCAAACTTTACACTTTTTCTGTCCCTTAAAATTCGATTTGCGGCTAAACTACTTGCCCCAGCGACTTAAAAATTATATATTCGTGATCTTGGAACTGCCACCTTTTAATCCATGTAACGAATGACACGAAAAACTAATTTTAAAAAAATTGGACATTTTTATCTTTAAACGCGTTTTCCCGGCTAAACTATGCGTCCTAGACCCATCAAACTTTACACTTTTTCTGTCCCTTAAAATTCGATTTGCGGCTAAACTACTTGCCCCAGCGACTTAAAAATTATATATTCGTGATCTTGGAGCTGCCACCTTTTAATCCATGTAACGAATGACACGAAAAACTAATTTTAAAAAAATTGGACATTTTTATCTTTAAAACGCGTTTTCCGGCTAAACTATGCGTCCTAGACCCATCAAACTTTACACTTTTTCTGTCCCTAAAAATTCGATTTGCGGCTAAACTACTTGCCCCAGCGAATTAAAAATTATATATTCGTGATCTTGGAACTGCCACCTTTTAATCCATGTAACGAATGACACGAAAAACTAATTTTAAAAAAATTGGACATTTTTATCTTTAAACGCGTTTTCCGGCTAAACTATGCGTCCTAGACCCATCAAACTTTACACTTTTTCTGTCCCTAAAAATTCGATTTGCGGCTAAACTACTTGCCCCAGCGACTTAAAAATTATATATTCGTGATCTTGGAACTGCCCACCTTTTAATCCATGTAACGAATGACACGAAAAACTAATTTTAAAAAAATTGGACATTTTTATCTTTAAACGCGTTTTCCGGCTAAACTATGCGTCCTAGACCCATCAAACTTTACACTTTTTCTGTCCCTAAAAATTCGATTTGCGGCTAAACTACTTGCCCCAGCGACTTAAAAATTATATATTCGTGATCTTGGAACTGCCACCTTTTAATCCATGTAACGAATGACACGAAAAACTAATTTTAAAAAAATTGGACATTTTTATCTTTAAACGCGTTTTCCGGCTAAACTATGCGTCCTAGACCCATCAAACTTTACACTTTTTCTGTCCCTTAAAATTCGATTTGCGGCTAAACTACTTGCCCCAGCGACTTAAAAATTATATATTCGTGATCTTGGAACTGCCACCTTTTAATCCATGTAACGAATGACACGAAAAACTAATTTTAAAAAAATTGGACATTTTTATCTTTAAACGCGTTTTCCGGCTAAACTATGCGTCCTAGACCCATCAAACTTTACACTTTTTCTGTCCCTTAAAATTCGATTTGCGGCTAAACTACTTGCCCCAGCGACTTAAAAATTATATATTCGTGATCTTGGAACTGCCACCTTTTAATCCATGTAACGAATGACACGAAAAAACTAATTTTAAAAAAATTGGACATTTTTATCTTTAAACGCGTTTTCCGGCTAAACTATGCGTCCTAGACCCATCAAACTTTACACTTTTTCTGTCCCTAAAAATTCGATTTGCGGCTAAACTACTTGCCCCAGCGACTTAAAAATTATATATTCGTGATCTTGGAACTGCCACCTTTTAATCCATGTAACGAATGACACGAAAAACTAATTTTAAAAAAATTGGACATTTTTATCTTTAAACGCGTTTTCCGGCTAAACTATGCGTCCTAGACCCATCAAACTTTACACTTTTTCTGTCCCTTAAAATTCGATTTGCGGCTAAACTACTTGCCCCAGCGACTTAAAAATTATATATTCGTGATCTTGGAACTGCCACCTTTTAATCCATGTAACGAATGACACGAAAAAACTAATTTTAAAAAAATTGGACATTTTTATCTTTAAACGCGTTTTTCCGGCTAAACTATGCGTCCTAGACCCATCAAACTTTACACTTTTTCTGTCCCTAAAAATTCGATTTGCGGCTAAACTACTTGCCCCAGCGACTTAAAAATTATATATTCGTGATCTTGGAACTGCCACCTTTTAATCCATGTAACGAATGACACGAAAAACTAATTTTAAAAAAAATTGGACATTTTTATCTTTAAACGCGTTTTCCGGCTAAACTATGCGTCCTAGACCCATCAAACTTTACACTTTTTCTGTCCCTTAAAATTCGATTTGCGGCTAAACTACTTGCCCCAGCGACTTAAAAATTATATATTCGTGATCTTGGAACTGCCACCTTTTAATCCATGTAACGAATGACACGAAAAACTAATTTTAAAAAAATTGGACATTTTTATCTTTAAACGCGTTTTCCGGCTAAACTATGCGTCCTAGACCCATCAAACTTTACACTTTTTCTGTCCCTTAAAATTCGATTTGCGGCTAAACTACTTGCCCCAGCGACTTAAAAATTATATATTCGTGATCTTGGAACTGCCACCTTTTAATCCATGTAACGAATGACACGAAAAACTAATTTTAAAAAAATGGACATTTTTATCTTTAAACGCGTTTTCCGGCTAAACTATGCGTCCTAGACCCATCAAACTTTACACTTTTTCTGTCCCTTAAAATTCGATTTGCGGCTAAACTACTTGCCCCAGCGACTTAAAAATTATATATTCGTGATCTTGGAACTGCCACCTTTTAATCCATGTAACGAATGACACGAAAAACTAATTTTAAAAAAATTGGACATTTTTATCTTTAAACGCGTTTTCCGGCTAAACTATGCGTCCTAGACCCATCAAACTTTACATTTTATCTGTCCCTTAAAATTCGATTTGCGGCTAAACTACCTGCCCCAGCGACTTAAAAATTATATATTCGTGATCATGGAACTGCCACCTTTTAATCCATGTAACGAATGACACGAACAACTAATTTTAAAAAAATTGGACATTTTTATCTTTAAACGCGTTTTCCGGCTAAACTATGCGTCCTAGACCCATCAAACTTTACATTTTATCTGTCCCTTAAAATTCGATTTGCGGCTAAACTACTTGCCCCAGCGACTTAAAAATTATATATTCGTGATCTTGGAACTGCCACCTTTTAATCCATGTAACGAATGACACGAAAAACTAATTTTAAAAAAATTGGACATTTTTATCTTTAAACGCGTTTTCCGGCTAAACTATGCGTCCTAGACCCATCAAACTTTACACTTTTTCTGTCCCTAAAAATTCGATTTGCGGCTAAACTACTTGCCCCAGCGACTTAAAAATTATATATTCGTGATCTTGGAACTGCCACCTTTTAATCCATGTAACGAATGACACGAAAAACTAATTTTAAAAAAATTGGACATTTTTATCTTTAAACGCGTTTTCCGGCTAAACTATGCGTCCTAGACCCATCAAACTTTACATTTTATCTGTCCCTTAAAATTCGATTTGCGGCTAAACTACCTGCCCCAGCGACTTAAAAATTATATATTCGTGATCATGGAACTGCCACCTTTTAATCCATGTAACGAATGACACGAACAACTAATTTTAAAAAAATTGGACATTTTTATCTTTAAACGCGTTTTCCGGCTAAACTATGCGTCCTAGACCCATCAAACTTTACATTTTATCTGTCCCTTAAAATTCGATTTGCGGCTAAACTACTTGCCCCAGCGACTTAAAAATTATATATTCGTGATCTTGGAACTGCCACCTTTTAATCCATGTAACGAATGACACGAAAAACTAATTTTAAAAAAATTGGACATTTTTATCTTTAAACGCGTTTTCCGGCTAAACTATGCGTCCTAGACCCATCAAACTTTACACTTTTTCTGTCCCTAAAAATTCGATTTGCGGCTAAACTACTTGCCCCAGCGACTTAAAAATTATATATTCGTGATCTTGGAACTGCCACCTTTTAATCCATGTAACGAATGACACGAAAAACTAATTTTAAAAAAATTGGACATTTTTATCTTTAAACGCGTTTTCCGGCTAAACTATGCGTCCTAGACCCATCAAACTTTACACTTTTTCTGTCCCTTAAAATTCGATTTGCGGCTAAACTACTTGCCCCAGCGACTTAAAAATTATATATTCGTGATCTTGGAACTGCCACCTTTTAATCCATGTAACGAATGACACGAAAAACTAATTTTAAAAAAATTGGACATTTTTATCTTTAAACGCGTTTTCCGGCTAAACTATGCGTCCTAGACCCATCAAACTTTACACTTTTTCTGTCCCTAAAAATTCGATTTGCGGCTAAACTACTTGCCCCAGCGACTTAAAAATTATATATTCGTGATCTTGGAACTGCCACCTTTTAATCCATGTAACGAATGACACGAAAAACTAATTTTAAAAAAATTGGACATTTTTATCTTTAAACGCGTTTTCCGGCTAAACTATGCGTCCTAGACCCATCAAACTTTACACTTTTTCTGTCCCTAAAAATTCGATTTGCGGCTAAACTACTTGCCCCAGCGACTTAAAAATTATATATTCGTGATCTTGGAACTGCCACCTTTTAATCCATGTAACGAATGACACGAAAAACTAATTTTAAAAAAATTGGACATTTTTATCTTTAAACGCGTTTTCCGGCTAAACTATGCGTCCTAGACCCATCAAACTTTACACTTTTTCTGTCCCTTAAAATTCGATTTGCGGCTAAACTACTTGCCCCAGCGACTTAAAAATTATATATTCGTGATCTTGGAACTGCCACCTTTTAATCCATGTAACGAATGACACGAAAAACTAATTTTAAAAAAATTGGACATTTTTATCTTTAAACGCGTTTTCCGGCTAAACTATGCGTCCTAGACCCATCAAACTTTACACTTTTTCTGTCCCTTAAAATTCGATTTGCGGCTAAACTACTTGCCCCAGCGACTTAAAAATTATATATTCGTGATCTTGGAACTGCCACCTTTTAATCCATGTAACGAATGACACGAAAAACTAATTTTAAAAAAATTGGACATTTTTATCTTTAAACGCGTTTTCCGGCTAAACTATGCGTCCTAGACCCATCAAACTTTACACTTTTTCTGTCCCTAAAAATTCGATTTGCGGCTAAACACTTGCCCCAGCGACTTAAAAATTATATATTCGTGATCTTGGAACTGCCACCTTTTAATCCATGTAACGAATGACACGAAAAACTAATTTTAAAAAAATTGGACATTTTTATCTTTAAACGCGTTTTCCGGCTAAACTATGCGTCCTAGACCCATCAAACTTTACACTTTTTCTGTCCCTAAAAATTCGATTTGCGGCTAAACTACTTGCCCCAGCGACTTAAAAATTATATATTCGTGATCTTGGAACTGCCACCTTTTAATCCATGTAACGAATGACACGAAAAACTAATTTTAAAAAAATTGGACATTTTTATCTTTAAACGCGTTTTCCGGCTAAACTATGCGTCCTAGACCCATCAAACTTTACACTTTTTCTGTCCCTTAAAATTCGATTTGCGGCTAAACAACTTGCCCCAGCGACTTAAAAATTATATATTCGTGATCTTGGAACTGCCACCTTTTAATCCATGTAACGAATGACACGAAAAACTAATTTTAAAAAAATTGGACATTTTTATCTTTAAACGCGTTTTCCGGCTAAACTATGCGTCCTAGACCCATCAAACTTTACACTTTTTCTGTCCCTTAAAATTCGATTTGCGGCTAAACTACTTGCCCCAGCGACTTAAAAATTATATATTCGTGATCTTGGAACTGCCACCTTTTAATCCATGTAACGAATGACACGAAAAACTAATTTTAAAAAAATTGGACATTTTTATCTTTAAACGCGTTTTCCGGCTAAACTATGCGTCCTAGACCCATCAAACTTTACACTTTTTCTGTCCCTAAAAATTCGATTTGCGGCTAAACTACTTGCCCCAGCGACTTAAAAATTATATATTCGTGATCTTGGAACTGCCACCTTTTAATCCATGTAACGAATGATACGAAAAACTAATTTTAAAAAAATTGGACATTTTTATCTTTAAACGCGTTTTCCGGCTAAACTATGCGTCCTAGACCCATCAAACTTTACATTTTATCTGTCCCTTAAAATTCGATTTGCGGCTAAACTACCTGCCCCAGCGACTTAAAAATTATATATTGGTGATCATGGAACTGCCACCTTTTAATCCATGTAACGAATGACACGAAAAACTAATTTTAAAAAAATTGGACATTTTTATCTTTAAGCGCGTTTTCCGGCTAAACTATGCGTCCTAGACCCATCAAACTTTACACTTTTTCTGTCCCTTAAAATTCGATTTGCGGCTAAACTACTTGCCCCAGCGACTTAAAAATTATATATTCGTGATCTTGGAACTGCCACCTTTTAATCCATGTAACGAATGACACGAAAAACTAATTTTAAAAAAATTGGACATTTTTATCTTTAAACGCGTTTTCCGGCTAAACTATGCGTCCTAGACCCATCAAACTTTACACTTTTTCTGTCCCTTAAAATTCGATTTGCGGCTAAACTACTTGCCCCAGCGACTTAAAAATTATATATTCGTGATTTTGGAACTGCCACCTTTTAATCCATGTAACGAATGACACGAAAAACTAATTTTAAAAAAATTGGACATTTTTATCTTTAAACGCGTTTTCCGGCTAAACTATGCGTCCTAGACCCATCAAACTTTACACTTTTTCTGTCCCTAAAAATTCGATTTGCGGCTAAACTACTTGCCCCAGCGACTTAAAAATTATATATTCGTGATCTTGGAACTGCCACCTTTTAATCCATGTAACGAATGACACGAAAAACTAATTTTAAAAAAATTGGACATTTTTATCTTTAAACGCGTTTTCCGGCTAAACTATGCGTCCTAGACCCATCAAACTTTACACTTTTTCTGTCCCTTAAAATTCGATTTGCGGCTAAACTACTTGCCCCAGCGACTTAAAAATTATATATTCGTGATCTTGGAACTGCCACCTTTTAATCCATGTAACGAATGACACGAAAAACTAATTTTAAAAAAATTGGACATTTTTATCTTTAAACGCGTTTTCCGGCTAAACTATGCGTCCTAGACCCATCAAACTTTACACTTTTTCTGTCCCTAAAAATTCGATTTGCGGCTAAACTACTTGCCCCAGCGACTTAAAAATTATATATTCGTGATCTTGGAACTGCCACCTTTTAATCCATGTAACGAATGACACGAAAAACTAATTTTAAAAAAATTGGACATTTTTATCTTTAAACGCGTTTTCCGGCTAAACTATGCGTCCTAGACCCATCAAACTTTACACTTTTTCTGTCCCTAAAAATTCGATTTGCGGCTAAACTACTTGCCCCAGCGACTTAAAAATTATATATTCGTGATCTTGGAACTGCCACCTTTTAATCCATGTAACGAATGACACGAAAAACTAATTTTAAAAAAATTGGACATTTTTATCTTTAAACGCGTTTTCCGGCTAAACTATGCGTCCTAGACCCATCAAACTTTACACTTTTTCTGTCCCTTAAAATTCGATTTGCGGCTAAACTACTTGCCCCAGCGACTTAAAAATTATATATTCGTGATCTTGGAACTGCCACCTTTTAATCCATGTAACGAATGACACGAAAAACTAATTTTAAAAAAATTGGACATTTTTATCTTTAAACGCGTTTTCCGGCTAAACTATGCGTCCTAGACCCATCAAACTTTACATTTTATCTGTCCCTTAAAATTCGATTTGCGGCTAAACTACCTGCCCCAGCGACTTAAAAATTATATATTCGTGATCATGGAACTGCCACCTTTTAATCCATGTAACGAATGACACGAACAACTAATTTTAAAAAAATTGGACATTTTTATCTTTAAACGCGTTTTCGGGCTAAACTATGCGTCCTAGACCCATCAAACTTTACATTTTATCTGTCCCTTAAAATTCGATTTGCGGCTAAACTACTTGCCCCAGCGACTTAAAAATTATATATTCGTGATCTTGGAACTGCCACCTTTTAATCCATGTAACGAATGACACGAAAAACTAATTTTAAAAAAATTGGACATTTTTATCTTTAAACGCGTTTTCCGGCTAAACTATGCGTCCTAGACCCATCAAACTTTACACTTTTTCTGTCCCTTAAAATTCGATTTGCGGCTAAACTACTTGCCCCAGCGACTTAAAAATTATATATTCGTGATCTTGGAACTGCCACCTTTTAATCCATGTAACGAATGACACGAAAAACTAATTTTAAAAAAATTGGACATTTTTATCTTTAAACGCGTTTTCCGGCTAAACTATGCGTCCTAGACCCATCAAACTTTACATTTTATCTGTCCCTTAAAATTCGATTTGCGGCTAAACTACCTGCCCCAGCGACTTAAAAATTATATATTCGTGATTATGGAACTGCCACCTTTTAATCCATGTAACGAATGACACGAACAACTAATTTTAAAAAAATTGGACATTTTTATCTTTAAACGCGTTTTCCGGCTAAACTATGCGTCCTAGACCCATCAAACTTTACATTTTATCTGTCCCTTAAAATTCGATTTGCGGCTAAACTACTTGCCCCAGCGACTTAAAAATTATATATTCGTGATCTTGGAACTGCCACCTTTTAATCCATGTAACGAATGACACGAAAAACTAATTTTAAAAAAATTGGACATTTTTATCTTTAAACGCGTTTTCCGGCTAAACTATGCGTCCTAGACCCATCAAACTTTACACTTTTTCTGTCCCTTAAAATTCGATTTGCGGCTAAACTACTTGCCCCAGCGACTTAAAAATTATATATTCGTGATCTTGGAACTGCCACCTTTTAATCCATGTAACGAATGACACGAAAAACTAATTTTAAAAAAATTGGACATTTTTATCTTTAAACGCGTTTTCCGGCTAAACTATGCGTCCTAGACCCATCAAACTTTACACTTTTTCTCTCCCTATAAATTCGATTTGCGGCTAAACTACTTGCCCCAGCGACTTAAAAATTATATATTCGTGATCTTGGAACTGCCACCTTTTAATCCATGTAACGAATGACACGAAAAACTAATTTTAAAAAAATTGAACATTTTTATCTTTAAACGCGTTTTCCGGCTAAACTATGCGTCCTAGACCCATCAAACTTTACACTTTTTCTGTCCCTAAAAATTCGATTTGCGGCTAAACTACTTGCCCCAGCGACTTAAAAATTATATATTCGTGATCTTGGAACTGCCACCTTTTAATCCATGTAACGAATGACACGAAAAACTAATTTTAAAAAAATTGAACATTTTTATCTTTAAACGCGTTTTCCGGCTAAACTATGCGTCCTAGACCCATCAAACTTTACACTTTTTCTGTCCCTAAAAATTCGATTTGCGGCTAAACTACTTGCCCCAGCGACTTAAAAATTATATATTCGTGATCTTGGAACTGCCACCTTTTAATCCATGTAACGAATGACACGAAAAACTAATTTTAAAAAAATTGGACATTTTTATCTTTAAACGCGTTTTCCGGCTAAACTATGCGTCCTAGACCCATCAAACTTTACACTTTTTCTGTCCCTTAAAATTCGATTTGCGGCTAAACTACTTGCCCCAGCGACTTAAAAATTATATATTCGTGATCTTGGAACTGCCACCTATTAATCCATGTAACGAATGACACGAAAAACTAATTTTAAAAAAATTGGACATTTTTATCTTTAAACGCGTTTTCCGGCTAAACTATGCGTCCTAGACCCATCAAACTTTACACTTTTTCTGTCCCTTAAAATTCGATTTGCGGCTAAACTACTTGCCCCAGCGACTTAAAAATTATATATTCGTGATCTTGGAACTGCCACCTTTTAATCCATGTAACGAATGACACGAAAAACTAATTTTAAAAAAATTGGACATTTTTATCTTTAAACGCGTTTTCCGGCTAAACTATGCGTCCTAGACCCATCAAACTTTACACTTTTTCTGTCCCTAAAAATTCGATTTGCGGCTAAACTACTTGCCCCAGCGACTTAAAAATTATATATTCGTGATCTTGGAACTGCCACCTTTTAATCCATGTAACGAATGACACGAAAAACTAATTTTAAAAAAATTGGACATTTTTATCTTTAAACGCGTTTTCCGGCTAAACTATGCGTCCTAGACCCATCAAACTTTACATTTTATCTGTCCCTTAAAATTCTCGTGATCTTGGAACTGCCACCTTTTAATCCATGTAACGAATGACACGAAAAACTAATTTTAAAAAAATTGGACATTTTTATCTTTAAACGCGTTTTCCGGCTAAACTATGCGTCCTAGACCCATCAAACTTTACACTTTTTCTGTCCCTAAAAATTCGATTTGCGGCTAAACTACTTGCCCCAGCGACTTAAAAATTATATATTCGTGATCTTGGAACTGCCACCTTTTAATCCATGTAACGAATGACACGAAAAACTAATTTTAAAAAAATTGGACATTTTTATCTTTAAACGCGTTTTCCGGCTAAACTATGCGTCCTAGACCCATCAAACTTTACACTTTTTCTGTCCCTAAAAATTCGATTTGCGGCTAAACTACTTGCCCCAGCGACTTAAAAATTATATATTCGTGATCTTGGAACTGCCACCTTTTAATCCATGTAACGAATGACACGAAAAACTAATTTTAAAAAAATTGGACATTTTTATCTTTAAACGCGTTTTCCGGCTAAACTATGCGTCCTAGACCCATCAAACTTTACACTTTTTCTGTCCCTTAAAATTCGATTTGCGGCTAAACTACTTGCCCCAGCGACTTAAAAATTATATATTCGTGATCTTGGAACTGCCACCTATTAATCCATGTAACGAATGACACGAAAAACTAATTTTAAAAAAATTGGACATTTTTATCTTTAAACGCGTTTTCCGGCTAAACTATGCGTCCTAGACCCATCAAACTTTACACTTTTTCTGTCCCTTAAAATTCGATTTGCGGCTAAACTACTTGCCCCAGCGACTTAAAAATTATATATTCGTGATCTTGGAACTGCCACCTTTTAATCCATGTAACGAATGACACGAAAAACTAATTTTAAAAAAATTGGACATTTTTATCTTTAAACGCGTTTTCCGGCTAAACTATGCGTCCTAGACCCATCAAACTTTACACTTTTTCTGTCCCTAAAAATTCGATTTGCGGCTAAACTACTTGCCCCAGCGACTTAAAAATTATATATTCGTGATCTTGGAACTGCCACCTTTTAATCCATGTAACGAATGACACGAAAAACTAATTTTAAAAAAATTGGACATTTTTATCTTTAAACGCGTTTTCCGGCTAAACTATGCGTCCTAGACCCATCAAACTTTACACTTTTTCTGTCCCTTAAAATTCGATTTGCGGCTAAACTACTTGCCCCAGCGACTTAAAAATTATATATTCGTGATCTTGGAACTGCCACCTTTTAATCCATGTAACGAATGACACGAAAAACTAATTTTAAAAAAATTGGACATTTTTATCTTTAAACGCGTTTTCCGGCTAAACTATGCGTCCTAGACCCATCAAACTTTACATTTTATCTGTCCCTTAAAATTCGATTTGCGGCTAAACTACTTGCCCCAGCGACTTAAAAATTATATATTCGTGATCTTGGAACTGCCACCTTTTAATCCATGTAACGAATGACACGAAAAACTAATTTTAAAAAAATTGGACATTTTTATCTTTAAACGCGTTTTCCGGCTAAACTATGCGTCCTAGACCCATCAAACTTTACATTTTATCTGTCCCTTAAAATTCGATTTGCGGCTAAACTACTTGCCCCAGCGACTTAAAAATTATATATTCGTGATCTTGGAACTGCCACCTTTTAATCCATGTAACGAATGACACGAAAAACTAATTTTAAAAAAATTGGACATTTTTATCTTTAAACGCGTTTTCCGGCTAAACTATGCGTCCTAGACCCATCAAACTTTACACTTTTTCTGTCCCTAAAAATTCGATTTGCGGCTAAACTACTTGCCCCAGCGACTTAAAAATTATATATTCGTGATCTTGGAACTGCCACCTTTTAATCCATGTAACGAATGACACGAAAAACTAATTTTAAAAAAATTGGACATTTTTATCTTTAAACGCGTTTTCCGGCTAAACTATGCGTCCTAGACCCATCAAACTTTACACTTTTTCTGTCCCTTAAAATTCGATTTGCGGCTAAACTACTTGCCCCAGCGACTTAAAAATTATATATTCGTGATCTTGGAACTGCCACCTTTTAATCCATGTAACGAATGACACGAAAAACTAATTTTAAAAAAATTGGACATTTTTATCTTTAAACGCGTTTTCCGGCTAAACTATGCGTCCTAGACCCATCAAACTTTACACTTTTTCTGTCCCTTAAAATTCGATTTGCGGCTAAACTACTTGCCCCAGCGACTTAAAAATTATATATTCGTGATCTTGGAACTGCCACCTTTTAATCCATGTAACGAATGACACGAAAAACTAATTTTAAAAAAAATTAGACATTTTTATCTTTAAACGCGTTTTCCGGCTAAACTATGCGTCCTAGACCCATCAAACTTTACACTTTTTCTGTCCCTAAAAATTCGATTTGCGGCTAAACTACTTGCCCCAGCGACTTAAAAATTATATATTCGTGATCTTGGAACTGCCACCTTTTAATCCATGTAACGAATGACACGAAAAACTAATTTTAAAAAAATTGGACATTTTTATCTTTAAACGCGTTTTCCGGCTAAACTATGCGTCCTAGACCCATCAAACTTTACATTTTATCTGTCCCTTAAAATTCGATTTGCGGCTAAACTACTTGCCCCAGCGACTTAAAAATTATATATTCGTGATCTTGGAACTGCCACCTTTTAATCCATGTAACGAATGACACGAAAAACTAATTTTAAAAAAATTGGACATTTTTATCTTTAAACGCGTTTTCCGGCTAAACTATGCGTCCTAGACCCATCAAACTTTACACTTTTTCTGTCCCTAAAAATTCGATTTGCGGCTAAACTACTTGCCCCAGCGACTTAAAAATTATATATTCGTGATCTTGGAACTGCCACCTTTTAATCCATGTAACGAATGACACGAAAAACTAATTTTAAAAAAATTGGACATTTTTATCTTTAAACGCGTTTTCCGGCTAAACTATGCGTCCTAGACCCATCAAACTTTACACTTTTTCTGTCCCTAAAAATTCGATTTGCGGCTAAACTACTTGCCCCAGCGACTTAAAAATTATATATTCGTGATCTTGGAACTGCCACCTTTTAATCCATGTAACGAATGACACGAAAAACTAATTTTAAAAAAATTGGACATTTTTATCTTTAAACGCGTTTTCCGGCTAAACTATGCGTCCTAGACCCATCAAACTTTACATTTTATCTGTCCCTTAAAATTCGATTTGCGGCTAAACTACTTGCCCCAGCGACTTAAAAATTATATATTCGTGATCTTGGAACTGCCACCTTTTAATCCATGTAACGAATGACACGAAAAACTAATTTTAAAAAAATTGGACATTTTTATCTTTAAACGCGTTTTCCGGCTAAACTATGCGTCCTAGACCCATCAAACTTTACACTTTTTCTGTCCCTAAAAATTCGATTTGCGGCTAAACTACTTGCCCCAGCGACTTAAAAATTATATATTCGTGATCTTGGAACTGCCACCTTTTAATCCATGTAACGAATGACACGAAAAACTAATTTTAAAAAAATTGGACATTTTTATCTTTAAACGCGTTTTCCGGCTAAACTATGCGTCCTAGACCCATCAAACTTTACACTTTTTCTGTCCCTTAAAATTCGATTTGCGGCTAAACTACTTGCCCCAGCGACTTAAAAATTATATATTCGTGATCTTGGAACTGCCACCTTTTAATCCATGTAACGAATGACACGAAAAACTAATTTTAAAAAAATTGGACATTTTTATCTTTAAACGCGTTTTCCGGCTAAACTATGCGTCCTAGACCCATCAAACTTTACATTTTATCTGTCCCTTAAAATTCGATTTGCGGCTAAACTACTTGCCCCAGCGACTTAAAAATTATATATTCGTGATCTTGGAACTGCCACCTTTTAATCCATGTAACGAATGACACGAAAAACTAATTTTAAAAAAATTGGACATTTTTATCTTTAAACGCGTTTTCCGGCTAAACTATGCGTCCTAGACCCATCAAACTTTACACTTTTTCTGTCCCTTAAAATTCGATTTGCGGCTAAACTACTTGCCCCAGCGACTTAAAAATTATATATTCGTGATCTTGGAACTGCCACCTTTTAATCCATGTAACGAATGACACGAAAAACTAATTTTAAAAAAATTGGACATTTTTATCTTTAAACGCGTTTTCCGGCTAAACTATGCGTCCTAGACCCATCAAACTTTACACTTTTTCTGTCCCTTAAAATTCGATTTGCGGCTAAACTACTTGCCCCAGCGACTTAAAAATTATATATTCGTGATCTTGGAACTGCCACCTTTTAATCCATGTAACGAATGACACGAAAAACTAATTTTAAAAAAATTGGACATTTTTATCTTTAAACGCGTTTTCCGGCTAAACTATGCGTCCTAGACCCATCAAACTTTACATTTTATCTGTCCCTTAAAATTCGATTTGCGGCTAAACTACTTGCCCCAGCGACTTAAAAATTATATATTCGTGATCTTGGAACTGCCACCTTTTAATCCATGTAAGGAATGACACGAAAAACTAATTTTAAAAAAATTGGACATTTTTATCTTTAAACGCGTTTTCCGGCTAAACTATGCGTCCTAGACCCATCAAACTTTACATTTTATCTGTCCCTTAAAATTCGATTTGCGGCTAAACTACCTGCCCCAGCGACTTAAAAATTATATATTCGTGATCATGGAACTGCCACCTTTTAATCCATGTAACGAATGACACGAAAAACTAATTTTAAAAAAAATTGACATTTTTATCTTTAAACGCGTTTTCCGGCTAAACTATGCGTCCTAGACCCATCAAACTTTACATTTTATCTGTCCCTTAAAATTCGATTTGCGGCTAAACTACTTGCCCCAGCGACTTAAAAATTATATATTCGTGATCTTGGAACTGCCACCTTTTAATCCATGTAACGAATGACACGAAAAACTAATTTTAAAAAAATTGGACATTTTTATCTTTAAACGCGTTTTCCGTCCCATCAAACTTTACACTTTTTCTGTCCCTAAAAATTCGATTTGCGGCTAAACTACTTGCCCCAGCGACTTAAAAATTATATATTCGTGATCTTGGAACTGCCACCTTTTAATCCATGTAACGAATGACACGAAAAACTAATTTTAAAAAAATTGGACATTTTTATCTTCAAACGCGTTTTCCGGCTAAACTATGCGTCCTAGACCCATCAAACTTTACACTTTTTCTGTCCCTTAAAATTCGATTTGCGGCTAAACTACTTGCCCCAGCGACTTAAAAAATTATAATTATATAATAATTATATAATAAGGTATAGTTCCATACTTAAAACAACAAAGCATAGTAAATACCCTAAATGACTGCCTCGGAAAAATTTTGGAAGTTCTTAATTGTGCTTTGACAAAATTGGTTATTCAAATGGAAGATTTATCGCGTTTAAGAACTAAACACAACAACAACAATAACTCTTTTAATATAAAACGAACCAACACCATTCAATCTGAACCTGAACCCATGGATACCGATGACAATGTTATGCCCCAACAAAGCGATCATGCTGCATTAGTTCATATAATAAATAATAAATTATATTATATATTCGTGATCTTGGAACTGCAACCTTTTAATCCATGTAACGAATGACACGAAAAACTAATTTTAAAAAAATTGGACATTTTTATCTTTAAACGCGTTTTCCGGCTAAACTATGCGTCCTAGACCCATCAAACTTTACACTTTTTCTGTCCCTTAAAATTCGATTTGCGGCTAAACTACTTGCCCCAGCGACTTAAAAATTATATATTCGTGATCTTGGAACTGCCACCTTTTAATCCATGTAACGAATGACACGAAAAACTAATTTTAAAAAAATTGGACATTTTTATCTTTAAACGCGTTTTCCGGCTAAACTATGCGTCCTAGACCCATCAAACTTTACATTTTATCTGTCCCTTAAAATTCGATTTGCGGCTAAACTACTTGCCCCAGCGACTTAAAAATTATATATTCGTGATCTTGGAACTGCCACCTTTTAATCCATGTAACGAATGACACGAAAAACTAATTTTAAAAAAATTGGACATTTTTATCTTTAAACGCGTTTTCCGGCTAAACTATGCGTCCTAGACCCATCAAACTTTACACTTTTTCTGTCCCTAAAAATTCGATTTGCGGCTAAACTACTTGCCCCAGCGACTTAAAAATTATATATTCGTGATCTTGGAACTGCCACCTTTTAATCCATGTAACGAATGACACGAAAAACTAATTTTAAAAAAATTGGACATTTTTATCTTTAAACGCGTTTTCCGGCTAAACTATGCGTCCTAGACCCATCAAACTTTACACTTTTTCTGTCCCTTAAAATTCGATTTGCGGCTAAACTACTTGCCCCAGCGACTTAAAAATTATATATTCGTGATCTTGGAACTGCCAACTTTTAATCCATGTAACGAATGACACGAAAAACTAATTTTAAAAAAATTGGACATTTTTATCTTTAAACGCGTTTTCCGGCTAAACTATGCGTCCTAGACCCATCAAACTTTACACTTTTTCTGTCCCTTAAAATTCGATTTGCGGCTAAACTACTTGCCCCAGCGACTTAAAAATTATATATTCGTGATCTTGGAACTGCCACCTTTTAATCCATGTAACGAATGACACGAAAAACTAATTTTAAAAAAATTGGACATTTTTATCTTTAAACGCGTTTTCCGGCTAAACTATGCGTCCTAGACCCATCAAACTTTACACTTTTTCTGTCCCTAAAAATTCGATTTGCGGCTAAACTACTTGCCCCAGCGACTTAAAAATTATATATTCGTGATCTTGGAACTGCCACCTTTTAATCCATGTAACGAATGACACGAAAAACTAATTTTAAAAAAATTGGACATTTTTATCTTTAAACGCGTTTTCCGGCTAAACTATGCGTCCTAGACCCATCAAACTTTACACTTTTTCTGTCCCTAAAAATTCGATTTGCGGCTAAACTACTTGCCCCAGCGACTTAAAAATTATATATTCGTGATCTTGGAACTGCCACCTTTTAATCCATGTAACGAATGACACGAAAAACTAATTTTAAAAAAATTGGACATTTTTATCTTTAAACGCGTTTTCCGGCTAAACTATGCGTCCTAGACCCATCAAACTTTACATTTTATCTGTCCCTTAAAATTCGATTTGCGGCTAAACTACCTGCCCCAGCGACTTAAAAATTATATATTCGTGATCATGGAACTGCCACCTTTTAATCCATGTAACGAATGACACGAAAAACTAATTTTAAAAAAATTGGACATTTTTATCTTTAAACGCGTTTTCCGGCTAAACTATGCGTCCTAGACCCATCAAACTTTACACTTTTTCTGTCCCTAAAAATTCGATTTGCGGCTAAACTACTTGCCCCAGCGACTTAAAAATTATATATTCGTGATCTTGGAACTGCCACCTTTTAATCCATGTAACGAATGACACGAAAAACTAATTTTAAAAAAATTGGACATTTTTATCTTTAAACGCGTTTTCCGGCTAAACTATGCGTCCTAGACCCATCAAACTTTACACTTTTTCTGTCCCTTAAAATTCGATTTGCGGCTAAACTACTTGCCCCAGCGACTTAAAAATTATATATTCGTGATCTTGGAACTGCCACCTTTTAATCCATGTAACGAATGACACGAAAAACTAATTTTAAAAAAATTGGACATTTTTATCTTTAAACGCGTTTTCCGGCTAAACTATGCGTCCTAGACCCATCAAACTTTACACTTTTTCTGTCCCTTAAAATTCGATTTGCGGCTAAACTACTTGCCCCAGCGACTTAAAAATTATATATTCGTGATCTTGGAACTGCCACCTTTTAATCCATGTAACGAATGACACGAAAAACTAATTTTAAAAAAATTGGACATTTTTATCTTTAAACGCGTTTTCCGGCTAAACTATGCGTCCTAGACCCATCAAACTTTACACTTTTTCTGTCCCTAAAAATTCGATTTGCGGCTAAACTACTTGCCCCAGCGACTTAAAAATTATATATTCGTGATCTTGGAACTGCCACCTTTTAATCCATGTAACGAATGACACGAAAAACTAATTTTAAAAAAATTGGACATTTTTATCTTTAAACGCGTTTTCCGGCTAAACTATGCGTCCTAGACCCATCAAACTTTACACTTTTTCTGTCCCTAAAAATTCGATTTGCGGCTAAACTACTTGCCCCAGCGACTTAAAAATTATATATTCGTGATCTTGGAACTGCCACCTTTTAATCCATGTAACGAATGACACGAAAAACTAATTTTAAAAAAATTGGACATTTTTATCTTTAAACGCGTTTTCCGGCTAAACTATGCGTCCTAGACCCATCAAACTTTACACTTTTTCTGTCCCTAAAAATTCGATTTGCGGCTAAACTACCTGCCCCAGCGACTTAAAAATTATATATTCGTGATCATGGAACTGCCACCTTTTAATCCATGTAACGAATGACACGAAAAACTAATTTTAAAAAAATTGGACATTTTTATCTTTAAACGCGTTTTCCGGCTAAACTATGCGTCCTAGACCCATCAAACTTTACACTTTTTCTGTCCCTAAAAATTCGATTTGCGGCTAAACTACTTGCCCCAGCGACTTAAAAATTATATATTCGTGATCTTGGAACTGCCACCTTTTAATCCATGTAACGAATGACACGAAAAACTAATTTTAAAAAAATTGGACATTTTTATCTTTAAACGCGTTTTCCGGCTAAACTATGTGTCCTAGACCCATCAAACTTTACACTTTTTCTGTCCCTTAAAATTCGATTTGCGGCTAAACTACTTGCCCCAGCGACTTAAAAATTATATATTCGTGATCTTGGAACTGCCACCTTTTAATCCATGTAACGAATGACACGAAAAACTAATTTTAAAAAAATTGGACATTTTTATCTTTAAACGCGTTTTCCGGCTAAACTATGCGTCCTAGACCCATCAAACTTTACACTTTTTCTGTCCCTTAAAATTCGATTTGCGGCTAAACTACTTGCCCCAGCGACTTAAAAATTATATATTCGTGATCTTGGAACTGCCACCTTTTAATCCATGTAACGAATGACACGAAAAACTAATTTTAAAAAAATTGGACATTTTTATCTTTAAACGCGTTTTCCGGCTAAACTATGCGTCCTAGACCCATCAAACTTTACACTTTTTCTGTCCCTAAAAATTCGATTTGCGGCTAAACTACTTGCCCCAGCGACTTAAAAATTATATATTCGTGATCTTGGAACTGCCACCTTTTAATCCATGTAACGAATGACACGAAAAACTAATTTTAAAAAAATTGGACATTTTTATCTTTAAACGCGTTTTCCGGCTAAACTATGCGTCCTAGACCCATCAAACTTTACACTTTTTCTGTCCCTAAAAATTCGATTTGCGGCTAAACTACTTGCCCCAGCGACTTAAAAATTATATATTCGTGATCTTGGAACTGCCACCTTTTAATCCATGTAACGAATGACACGAAAAACTAATTTTAAAAAAATTGGACATTTTTATCTTTAAACGCGTTTTCCGGCTAAACTATGCGTCCTAGACCCATCAAACTTTACACTTTTTCTGTCCCTAAAAATTCGATTTGCGGCTAAACTACTTGCCCCAGCGACTTAAAAATTATATATTCGTGATCTTGGAACTGCCACCTTTTAATCCATGTAACGAATGACACGAAAAACTAATTTTAAAATAATTGGACATTTTTATCTTTAAACGCGTTTTCCGGCTAAACTATGCGTCCTAGACCCATCAAACTTTACATTTTATCTGTCCCTTAAAATTCGATTTGCGGCTAAACTACCTGCCCCAGCGACTTAAAAATTATATATTCGTGATCATGGAACTGCCACCTTTTAATCCATGTAACGAATGACACGAAAAACTAATTTTAAAAAAATTGGACATTTTTATCTTTAAACGCGTTTTCCGGCTAAACTATGCGTCCTAGACCCATCAAACTTTACACTTTTTCTGTCCCTAAAAATTCGATTTGCGGCTAAACTACTTGCCCCAGCGACTTAAAAATTATATATTCGTGATCTTGGAACTGCCACCTTTTAATCCATGTAACGAATGACACGAAAAACTAATTTTAAAAAAATTGGACATTTTTATCTTTAAACGCGTTTTCCGGCTAAACTATGCGTCCTAGACCCATCAAACTTTACACTTTTTCTGTCCCTAAAAATTCGATTTGCGGCTAAACTACTTGCCCCAGCGACTTAAAAATTATATATTCGTGATCTTGGAACTGCCACCTTTTAATCCATGTAACGAATGACACGAAAAACTAATTTTAAAAAAATTGGACATTTTTATCTTTAAACGCGTTTTCCGGTTAAACTATGCGTCCTAGACCCATCAAACTTTACACTTTTTCTGTCCCTAAAAATTCGATTTGCGGCTAAACTACTTGCCCCAGCGACTTAAAAATTATATATTCGTGATCTTGGAACTGCCACCTTTTAATCCATGTAACGAATGACACGAAAAACTAATTTTAAAAAAATTGGACATTTTTATCTTTAAACGCGTTTTCCGGCTAAACTATGCGTCCTAGACCCATCAAACTTTACACTTTTTCTGTCCCTAAAAATTCGATTTGCGGCTAAACTACTTGCCCCAGCGACTTAAAAATTATATATTCGTGATCTTGGAACTGCCACCTTTTAATCCATGTAACGAATGACACGAAAAACTAATTTTAAAAAAATTGGACATTTTTATCTTTAAACGCGTTTTCCGGCTAAACTATGCGTCCTAGACCCATCAAACTTTACACTTTTTCTGTCCCTAAAAATTCGATTTGCGGCTAAACTACTTGCCCCAGCGACTTAAAAATTATATATTCGTGATCTTGGAACTGCCACCTTTTAATCCATGTAACGAATGACACGAAAAACTAATTTTAAAAAAATTGGACATTTTTATCTTTAAACGCGTTTTCCGGCTAAACTATGCGTCCTAGACCCATCAAACTTTACACTTTTTCTGTCCCTAAAAATTCGATTTGCGGCTAAACTACTTGCCCCAGCGACTTAAAAATTATATATTCGTGATCTTGGAACTGCCACCTCTTAATCCATGTAACGAATGACACGAAAAACTAATTTTAAAAAAAATTGGACATTTTTATCTTTAAACGCGTTTTCCGGCTAAACTATGCGTCCTAGACCCATCAAACTTTACACTTTTTCTGTCCCTAAAAATTCGATTTGCGGCTAAACTACTTGCCCCAGCGACTTAAAAATTATATATTCGTGATCTTGGAACTGCCACCTTTTAATCCATGTAACGAATGACACGAAAAACTAATTTTAAAAAAATTGGACATTTTTATCTTTAAACGCGTTTTCCGGCTAAACTATGCGTCCTAGACCCATCAAACTTTACACTTTTTCTGTCCCTAAAAATTCGATTTGCGGCTAAACTACTTGCCCCAGCGACTTAAAAATTATATATTCGTGATCTTGGAACTGCCACCTTTTAATCCATGTAACGAATGACACGAAAAACTAATTTTAAAAAAATTGGACATTTTTATCTTTAAACGCGTTTTCCGGCTAAACTATGCGTCCTAGACCCATCAAACTTTACACTTTTTCTGTCCCTAAAAATTCGATTTGCGGCTAAACTACTTGCCCCAGCGACTTAAAAATTATATATTCGTGATCTTGGAACTGCCACCTTTTAATCCATGTAACGAATGACACGAAAAACTAATTTTAAAAAAATTGGACATTTTTATCTTTAAACGCGTTTTCCGGCTAAACTATGCGTCCTAGACCCATCAAACTTTACACTTTTTCTGTCCCTAAAAATTCGATTTGCGGCTAAACTACTTGCCCCAGCGACTTAAAAATTATATATTCGTGATCTTGGAACTGCCACCTTTTAATCCATGTAACGAATGACACGAAAAACTAATTTTAAAAAAATTGGACATTTTTATCTTTAAACGCGTTTTCCGGCTAAACTATGCGTCCTAGACCCATCAAACTTTACACTTTTTCTGTCCCTAAAAATTCGATTTGCGGCTAAACTACTTGCCCCAGCGACTTAAAAATTATATATTCGTGATCTTGGAACTGCCACCTTTTAATCCATGTAACGAATGACACGAAAAACTAATTTTAAAATAATTGGACATTTTTATCTTTAAACGCGTTTTCCGGCTAAACTATGCGTCCTAGACCCATCAAACTTTACATTTTATCTGTCCCTTAAAATTCGATTTGCGGCTAAACTACCTGCCCCAGCGACTTAAAAATTATATATTCGTGATCATGGAACTGCCACCTTTTAATCCATGTAACGAATGACACGAAAAACTAATTTTAAAAAAATTGGACATTTTTATCTTTAAACGCGTTTTCCGGCTAAACTATGCGTCCTAGACCCATCAAACTTTACACTTTTTCTGTCCCTAAAAATTCGATTTGCGGCTAAACTACTTGCCCCAGCGACTTAAAAATTATATATTCGTGATCTTGGAACTGCCACCTTTTAATCCATGTAACGAATGACACGAAAAACTAATTTTAAACAAATTGGACATTTTTATCTTTAAACGCGTTTTCCGGCTAAACTATGCGTCCTAGACCCATCAAACTTTACACTTTTTCTGTCCCTAAAAATTCGATTTGCGGCTAAACTACTTGCCCAGCGACTTAAAAATTATATATTCGTGATCTTGGAACTGCCACCTTTTAATCCATGTAACGAATGACACGAAAAACTAATTTTAAAAAAATTGGACATTTTTATCTTTAAACGCGTTTTCCGGCTAAACTATGCGTCCTAGACCCATCAAACTTTACACTTTTTCTGTCCCTAAAAATTCGATTTGCGGCTAAACTACTTGCCCCAGCGACTTAAAAATTATATATTCGTGATCTTGGAACTGCCACCTTTTAATCCATGTAACGAATGACACGAAAAACTAATTTTAAAAAAATTGGACATTTTTATCTTTAAACGCGTTTTCCGGCTAAACTATGCGTCCTAGACCCATCAAACTTTACACTTTTTCTGTCCCTAAAAAATCGATTTGCGGCTAAACTACTTGCCCCAGCGACTTAAAAATTATATATTCGTGATCTTGGAACTGCCACCTTTTAATCCATGTAACGAATGACACGAAAAACTAATTTTAAAAAAATTGGACATTTTTATCTTTAAACGCGTTTTCCGGCTAAACTATGCGTCCTAGACCCATCAAACTTTACACTTTTTCTGTCCCTTAAAATTCGATTTGCGGCTAAACTACTTGCCCCAGCGACTTAAAAATTATATATTCGTGATCTAGGAACTGCCACCTTTTAATCCATGTAACGAATGACACGAAAAACTAATTTTAAAAAAATTGGACATTTTTATCTTTAAACGCGTTTTCCGGCTAAACTATGCGTCCTAGACCCATCAAACTTTACACTTTTTCTGTCCCTAAAAATTCGATTTGCGGCTAAACTACTTGCCCCAGCGACTTAAAAATTATATATTCGTGATCTTGGAACTGCCACCTTTTAATCCATGTAACGAATGACACGAAAAACTAATTTTAAAAAAATTGGACATTTTTATCTTTAAACGCGTTTTCCGGCTAAACTATGCGTCCTAGACCCATCAAACTTTACACTTTTTCTGTCCCTAAAAATTCGATTTGCGGCTAAACTACTTGCCCCAGCGACTTAAAAATTATATATTCGTGATCTTGGAACTGCCACCTTTTAATCCATGTAACGAATGACACGAAAAACTAATTTTAAAAAAATTGGACATTTTTATCTTTAAACGCGTTTTCCGGCTAAACTATGCGTCCTAGACCCATCAAACTTTACACTTTTTCTGTCCCTAAAAATTCGATTTGCGGCTAAACTACTTGCCCCAGCGACTTAAAAATTATATATTCGTGATCTTGGAACTGCCACCTTTTAATCCATGTAACGAATGACACGAAAAACTAATTTTAAAAAAATTGGACATTTTTATCTTTAAACGCGTTTTCCGGCTAAACTATGCGTCCTAGACCCATCAAACTTTACACTTTTTCTGTCCCTAAAAATTCGATTTGCGGCTAAACTACTTGCCCCAGCGACTTAAAAATTATATATTCGTGATCTTGGAACTGCCACCTTTTAATCCATGTAACGAATGACACGAAAAACTAATTTTAAAAAAATTGGACATTTTTATCTTTAAACGCGTTTTCCGGCTAAACTATGCGTCCTAGACCCATCAAACTTTACACTTTTTCTGTCCCTAAAAATTCGATTTGCGGCTAAACTACTTGCCCCAGCGACTTAAAAATTATATATTCGTGATCTTGGAACTGCCACCTTTTAATCCATGTAACGAATGACACGAAAAACTAATTTTAAAAAAATTGGACATTTTTATCTTTAAACGCGTTTTCCGGCTAAACTATGCGTCCTAGACCCATCAAACTTTACACTTTTTCTGTCCCTAAAAATTCGATTTGCGGCTAAACTACTTGCCCCAGCGACTTAAAAATTATATATTCGTGATCTTGGAACTGCCACCTTTTAATCCATGTAACGAATGACACGAAAAACTAATTTTAAAAAATTGGACATTTTTATCTTTAAACGCGTTTTCCGGTTAAACTATGCGTCCTAGACCCATCAAACTTTACACTTTTTCTGTCCCTAAAAATTCGATTTGCGGCTAAACTACTTGCCCCAGCGACTTAAAAATTATATATTCGTGATCTTGGAACTGCCACCTTTTAATCCATGTAACGAATGACACGAAAAACTAATTTTAAAAAAATTGGACATTTTTATCTTTAAACGCGTTTTCCGGCTAAACTATGCGTCCTAGACCCATCAAACTTTACACTTTTTCTGTCCCTAAAAATTCGATTTGCGGCTAAACTACTTGCCCCAGCGACTTAAAAATTATATATTCGTGATCTTGGAACTGCCACCTTTTAATCCATGTAACGAATGACACGAAAAACTAATTTTAAAAAAATTGGACATTTTTATCTTTAAACGCGTTTTCCGGCTAAACTATGCGTCCTAGACCCATCAAACTTTACACTTTTTCTGTCCCTAAAAATTCGATTTGCGGCTAAACTACTTGCCCCAGCGACTTAAAAATTATATATTCGTGATCTTGGAACTGCCACCTTTTAATCCATGTAACGAATGACACGAAAAACTAATTTTAAAAAAATTGGACATTTTTATCTTTAAACGCGTTTTCCGGCTAAACTATGCGTCCTAGACCCATCAAACTTTACACTTTTTCTGTCCCTAAAAATTCGATTTGCGGCTAAACTACTTGCCCCAGCGACTTAAAAATTATATATTC